>JAPYZP010000544.1:0-33020 GCA_030522985.1 Torymus sinensis | reverse complement strand
GAAGAAAAAAAAAACACACGCGAGAACCAAATCATCCCTGTACGACAAGCATTGTCTCGTTGTTGCAGCGCGCCAGGCGGCGACCTGCAGACGCTGATAGACGGGGATCTGGTGCCGCTGGAAGGTGACGTGGTCCACTTTGTCAGGCAGCTGGTGGAAGGACTCGCCTACCTCCACGAGAGAAATATCGCCCATTTGGACATCAAGGTAAGCCCGCAACGCGAGAGTATATAATCCCGTATACGGCACCCACGTCTATACGTCGGCGTCGTCTATCGCCAAGTTTCTCGAAGCTATACGAGCGATATAGAATTGTGTGCACCGTATATAAGGAAGAGAGAGAGAGAGATGGAATTATGGGAACCAAGGTCGCGGGAAAATGTCGAAAAAAGTACGCGTGCGCGCGTGTTTACCGCTACATGCGCAAGACGCGGAAGCGCAGCGTGAGGATATATATGGGGAACGAGAACAACGGGCCTGCAGTGTACGTACGTGCGAAAAATATGTTTGTTTACCGAATCACGTACCTATCCTGTTGCCAGGATTTTTCCCTTTTTCTCTCTCTCTCTCGATTTGAATAAATGATGGGCACTTTGGGTGAGATATGTGCGTGTTGTAACGTTTCTTTTGTCTCGCGCGCGAGCGGCTCATTTGCGTGCAGCGGTGCACCCTTGGACACGCTGGTCACATGTGTTGCGAGAGGTTTATGGGCTCTAACTGAGTGTTTTTTCGGAGTAAGTACGGAGCATACATGGGTTTGAGGAAATATATAAGGCTTTGTTCGATTGTGTGATTATACCTGGAATAACGTGTGATTTTTCGAAGAAACCCGCGAATTGGTTAAGTAATTTTCTGTGAAATCCAGGAAAAGTGCGGAAGAAGAGTTTTCGTAAAACATTATATCGTCTGGCTATGCTCGACATGTATTGCATAGGAAAAATAGCGAGTGCGTGATTTTGAAGAAAAAGATTTGTTTATGTGGAGCGGGTAATTATCGGAACTCCTCGCGAGCAGTGTATTGCTTGCTTCTCCCACCGCGGCGACGAGGAGAGTCGAGCGGCGCTGTTACGTGTGGGCCTAAGGGCCGATAGTTTAAAAAACGCGAGCGAAGCCGCGACGCAACGATCGATCCGCGTATTTCTCTTTTATGTACTTGTGACAACCTTTAATCATTTTACTCTCAATAAACCAACCTATAGTTATTCTTTCAAAAACGCAATCCCCTTACAGTATCTACTTATATTTTGAACGTACCCGTGTGTATAGGCTAGAGGGTATAAAATATAACAATCAATTTATTCAAAATCGCACTTATAGTGGTAAGTAACTCCCTTCTTTGAACTTTCGACTAGTGTTATGTTGACAAAAGATCGCGTGTATATATATACACCTATTATATATGAATCCTCTAATCGGCAAGATGCTCCGCTCGGCATTTTGGAGCGCCGGTCGACATTAAAGCTTCCCCTATACATCTACTTCACCAGTACTCAAAAGCTGCAGTAAAATTCGATAAAAAAGAAATTTATAATAACTACTACTTATATATAAAAAGCGCGAGCAACTCCCTTTCCGCCATCATCTGAAACCTGCACGCTCCCCACAATTCCTCGTCTCTACCGCTTTAATTAAGTTACGACACATAATTGCCCCCTACGACTACGTCATCCCGATTCTCAACAATTCGCATCCTTTAAACAGCTCTCCGCCCTTCGCCTGCAGCGGCAAAAATCCCGGACCATTAATTCACCATACCGATTAAAGCCCCGACCGCTGCCGCGTGACGTATTATATTAACACATCCATTCTTTCCCTCCTCCCAACAATGCCAAACGAGAAAAGAACAAAAATCCAACGTCCGCGACATAAATTTCCCTATAAAAGGAGCCGCCTTCGCCATGTCGCGTATATGCACACGAAAATTCCCGTCGCGTCGCTCAATGCTGCAGTCGTGCAGTCGCTCTTACGTCCGGTCTCCCCTATAATACCGTTGTCCTGTATGCGCCCGGGCGAACGACATCCTCTCCCTTCCCAATTCTATACACACACTTTCACGCGGCATAAACAGCGACATAATTCGCTTTAGCTCTTTTCTCTTTCTTCGATTGCTTATGGTGTGCGCTGCAGTATACATGCACACTTGGCGCGAGGCCGGGTGTCGATATGGGATCTTTCTCGCGCTCGCACGCGGCCTCGAGAGAGGCTTGCACATATTATATGTGTATGTGTGTACGGAAGGGTCGAGGTCGCTCGCGCGTTCGCCTCTTACTACTCGAGTCTCGGGTGCACGAACGCGCGCGGCCTTTGTATCCTTGGGGGGGTCAACGCGCCCGCGTGCTCCATGCATCCTCCAAGGATCAACCTGTTCGGCGAGAGAGAGAGTAGTTGCAAAGCGCTTAACTGCAACTTCCTAGATCCGCTGATCGCAAGAGAGAGAGGCGTAGTAGTAGTAGTAGTAATGCTATAGTGTACGTAGTCGTTTTGTGGGATGGAAGAGAGGAGAGTACGTGTAGTCAACGACCTTGCGTCAAGGAAGCGAGGAGGAGGAGTATACGCGCGCGCGCAGCTGCGAGAGAGAGAGAGAGAACGGCTCGGGTGATTAGACGCGCGGAACGCCTTTGTCTTTGGTTTAGTACGAGAGAGAGAGAGAGAGAGTTCATTGTTCTGTAGGTGCTGTGGTCTAGGCTGCGCGTTCCCGAGGGGTTTTGGTTTTGTTGTTGTTGAACGAGATATTGCGGAACGAGGTTTAAGGAAGTCGAGCTTTTGCCGGATTTTTTGTTGTGGCGTTTAGTTTCGTTATTTGGTAGGTTGGGGTATTTTGATTTCTTAAAACGCGGTTTCGGAGCTTAACTGTATAATATATATAGAATATAAAGCGACATTTCATGCATGGAGAGAAAGAAATTCGTAAGAATGACTAAAAGTTTGATAACTTTTACAAAACTCTCAAGTAACCCGGAGTCAGACACCTCATAACTCCACTCTTTTACGAAACTTTTTGACACTTTTTCCTACAGTTTTTGGAAAATTTACAAATCTTTTAGTAAAAAGTGCCAATAAATTTGGTAAAAAGTTTGAGGTTTCAGGTTGGATTCCGGATTACTCGACAGTTTGCTAATTTTTCCTAATTTCTTTCTCTTCGTGTGCGTATAACGGAAAATCACTAAACGTATATAAAATACCAGATGTACAAATCTAATGAAAACTTGCGAAGTCTTATTGTGACTCAATTTTTGAATATTCATTAATTATGAACAAGTTTTTTAACGTTCCTCTCTGGGTTTACTCGCGCAGCTGTTGTGATTTTTGTAGTAAGGTGACACGAGGTCATATTCGGTCATACATAACACCTAATTCGGCCACACATATTTCCTCGGTACCACTTTATGGAAAAGCTTAATAATGCGACTAACTGTAGCTGAAAAATGTGAAAAAATATGTTGTAAATGATTTTCAACATTTTTCTAATCTTTTCACTTTTGTACAAGAGTATAATTTGAAAAGTGTCCATATTACTTATAGCTATACAGGTTAAGCGCACAATCAACTGTAGTTATATTTATTTAACTTTTACCACGGTTAATTTCTTTTTTTAAGAGTAGGATATTTTTTTTTCTAATGGAAAGTAGATTATATTTTAATGTATATTGTTTATACGTTTTTGTCGATTTTACCTGGAAAAAAAAATATAAAAACTTGTTTGGATTAAATTTAACTATAAACATGACGGAAGATACAGTCAAAAGGCTTTTTTTTACAATTTCGCTTCGTGTAAAGTCAATATCATACCTATATAGGGTATCCTCAACTTTTTTAACATAGTTTTATCTAAACATGTTTGCAAATTAACGCATACAAAATATTTTTAACTTAAAATATCACAATTACCTCGAGATAGCTTATATCCCTTGAAAAATCTAGCTACAATGAAATTATAAGGCCTATTTTTTCCCCCAAAATTTAACATTTTTGCTAAACAACCCATTCGGTAAAACTTCGGTATAAACTAAAAGAAAAAGCTCCTCTTCACACTCGACCGCAAAACCTCAGCCGCACGCCATTACCACGATATTCACTGTCGCTTGTTTATATATACACGACAGCGCGCGTACTCGCGAAATTAAATTTATCCTCAAATACATCAGGATCGTCCCGCCTGTCGGCGACCGCATATATAATAAAGCGCGAGCGCGCGCGACACCCGTTTAATAAATTTCCCGCAAATCTCTCCTCTTTTTATTTTCCCATACACGCGCGAAAGAAAGAAAAAAAGAAATATATCCCCGTCGTTTGACTTACGAAATATATATCAGCATTAGTGTACATGTGTGTGGCAACTCTCGTCGCGCGAGAAATCAGCTCCCGCGCAGCTGTAAATCTCGATCAGCGGCTCGCTGCTGCACGTGTGCCAATATCGCTCGCGCGTATGTACACGCGCGCGTACTCGACAAAAGACTAATAGGGGCAGAGATGCAGCGCGCACTTGATTATGTTATATTCCGGGAAAATGAAATTTCGCCGCACCGACGGAATCTATATTCGTACACGCAAAACTGCACAATGCATTTTAGATTTTATATTACACACGACGGCTGTACGCACGAGAATGGCCGTATTTAAGAAAAAAGGCGAACACGCTGTTACTGATATCGCACCCACGCGTTTATATAATGCACATATACTGAATTATTAATATAAATTGTGTCGGCTGCCCCGCGACACACGCGCGTATAATCCGCGTATTGATAGTCGCGAGAACGCATTCGAAATTACATTATATCGGCGCGCTAAAAATAGCGCGCCTCGTACGGAGGGATTATCTATATATGTTACACCTTTTTAACACGCGCGTATATCGTAATTTTCCATATTTTTTTATATATCAACTGCGGAATATATATTTATGCAACTCTCCGCACACGCATACGCATTTCTATATATCGCGCGCGCATGAAAATTGCATTAAACGCCTATTAACGTATTTTTTCTTCTTCTTCATCATCATCGAAACCATAACAAAACCGACGCGGAAACAGACATCAAAGCTGGCGTGCCGCTCTCATCAACAGATCCTCGCACTCTCATACATACACAATACGCGCTAAGTGCATTTTCGTCGCGGTATATAGAAGAGAGAGAGGGAGAGAGAGATTTATATTGCCGCGCGCGAGTGTATATAGCGCCTCTCGGCCATTACTCATTGTCCGATTGTCGCGCGTGCGCGCGTCGTCGTCGTCGTCGGATTTTTTTGAATATTCAAGATCACCCACGCGCGCGCCTGTGTGCGTGTATATATATATATACATTGTATGTGGATGGACGCGGGGAGCGCGCGTCAAGGCTCCGCGTCGCATCAAGGAGCCTCAGGCCGCTGCTGCTGCGAGATGTCGCGTTATGATACGTTTTCTCACGAGCGCCTATTAAACTTTCGCTTCGTACGCTGTTTTTTTTGCGAGGGAGCGAGTCGTGTTTTTGAGGATGTAGTGTTTGTGTAGAGGAACGATATGTTTTCGTTGGCGCGCTGATATGTGTGTGGTTATACAATGGAGGCTTTGTGACGATCGGGGCGAAGAGAGAAAAAAAAAAGCGCGGTGCTGAGATAACATCGGGAAAACGTGGCTTGAAGACGCGCGGAAAACAAATATAAGTTGTCTATGCGTATATAGTTTGTGATTAGCGATGCGCATATTATTTAAACTAATGTATACATATATAGGAAGCGGAATTCTGCGGTTGATTAATGAGGAACAGTACGAATATGAAATGTAATTAACGGTACAGATTGTACGTTTCGCGCATTAATATTTATATTATATCGGGAATATGGGAGAGCGGATATTTGCTTTAAAGAAACTGTCAGTCGTATGGGGGCCGCGCGTTAAATCGATACTAATCGGATACGCGCGCATTAATTGACACAGAAGCCATGCTAATTTTCTCGAAACAAGGTCGACGAAAATCTCAACGAGATTGTGCCACGAGATATAATATACTTTCGTGTGTTTTATAAGTGGGTAAAAAAGCGTGTCGCTATATATACGCGGTGTAAATGACGCTATCGCATAATTGCTGTGTATAGTAATAATGCAAACTTTAGGATTATCCTCGCCACGCTTGCGTTTGAGCGTAATCGTGTTATGCAATTATTATAGACACGCGCGAATTGGCTTATCTTCAAATTAGAGAATGTTAAACGAGACCTTAACTATGCTACTGAACCAAATCTATGCAACATTACTTTATTTATTTAGATGCAACGTTACATCTTATGGAGAAAAAAAGGTTTGAACTTTTTCACCATAAATTCCCAACAATCGACAAAAGTAACGGAAATCCGAGCGAATTCTTCGACTTCCGTTAAGGGATTAATTTATCGATTCGATTTCCATTTAATTATCCTCGTGTTTTATATACGCGTTATACGAAAAAAAGTATAACAAAAATGTTTGTTTTACGCGTATAAAGCCTTATACACTCGAGTGCAGCGTTAAATTAATAAGGATTTAAATTACTTCAATCGCCATTAAAATAAAGAGACGCAGAAATGTTGCCTCACTGACAAAGCAATTTATATGCGATCTTTCAACTCACTATATACATACATACGCACGCTCTACATTATATACGTATACATACCGTAATTAACCATTAACCATAAAAACGTCAAGTTTTTAAGGGCAATTATATCAATTATTCCGTCGGAAACTCGTTTTTCCGCGTATATAATTTGCGGTGGCGCACGTATATATGAATTTCGGTTATAAAGGAAACAAAATCGCAATAAAATTTTGCGGTACCCAGCGCGCGTCGAGCATTATAATGACAGAGGACAGAGGTGCACGCGTGGCGTGTGTATATACTTTCAAAATTTTGAAATAACTCGCCCGCGCAAATAAAGCGTAGCGAGAGAATCGCCTTAATCGAGCTCGCTCTCGATCGGCCGCTGATAAAATTGCATTTCCGGCCGCGAGTGCTGATACTTTCACATTCCATTAATCGATCCCGCGTTTGCCAAGGATGAATGTAAAAAGACAAAATGCAAACCGGCGACACTTTTGGAGAGAACGCGATCAACGTCGACTCATCGCTGAAAAGTCGTAACAATAATAATAGCTCGGAAATCACGAGTACGTGAGGTTCGAACGTAAACTGCGTGTATATATGTATTCGAAAGATCGAGAGAGCGTTCGGGACCGAGCGAGTGCAGCGAGATAAAGAAAAGAGTGTCGCTCGTGTTTATTAAACACTGTCACGAGAAAAAAATAAGAATCGACGCTTATACTTACATGACGGATTTATTCTCTATATAACCTTCGGCCCCTGCACAAGATCGATTACGAGCTCGTATAATATAATAATGATTAAAATTTGAATACCAGAATTGTCGATATAATAGGTGGATGTTTACACTTTCCGAAGTAAACTAAATTAAACTACTTTATTAAACTCAACGAGGTTTTTTCTGAGATATATTCAAATTTTATTCATCTTAACCCTCGGTGAAGGCTGTGACCGTACAATATCACACTTTTGTAAACCATGACGATGACCTTGACTTTTTTGCAGCCTCAGAACCTGGTGATGATGGGCAGCTTCCCGGACTGCAACGTCAAGCTCTGCGACTTCGAGATATCGCGCGTCGTGCTCGAGGGCACGGAGGTACGCGAGATCCTCGGCACCCCAGATTACGTAGGTAAGATCGTCGCACTCTACAATAAACGTGTGCGCGCACGCCTCGAGTTCGTCGAACTTTCGATTGCTCGCCGCGAGTATGTGTGTCCTTACGGAGGAGGGGGGGCCATCGCGCGTCCGCGGAATCGGCAACGACGCCCGCGCATTACCGATGCAAAGTTATTCGCTCCGCGCCAATATAATATGTATCGAGGGGACGATGGGACACGCGTGGCGGAGAAGAAAAAAAATTGCGTCTGATAGATCGCCGGGGGGAGATAAGGAGATCTGTGTGCGCTCGTTATTTATACATACGCGAGCTAATTTGTAACGAGGCGTTGTGTCGTTATATATTTTGAGAGCGAACGCGCGCACGTGTGTATTATTATTATATATACGTGTTTTGACATCCGCGCTGAGGCTCTGTGTTTTGACATGCCGCTTAATACAGTTTTGTTTTTTTTTTCGTTATCTGCGTGTGTTTCAGCTCCTGAAATTCTGCATTACGAGCCGATCACTCTCGCCGCTGATATGTGGTAAATATTTGGATATGTTTTAACTATTTCGTTGTGGGTAGACTAGATATGGTTTTTTGTTGAGTTGATCAACAATTAATGAAAAAACGATCAGAAAAGTTGATATACATTTTCCTCGTAATATCGTGAGATTAGATTTTGGAATTCATTTATTAATAACAGTCAAAATCAATCAATAAATCGACAAAAATCATTCTTTTGGATTTATTTTCTTATTTATTATCTATATATATTTAACTATTATACAAGTTAAAGAACCATTAGTACGACTATTACTTCCGAAAAAATGAATTTTCACCAAAAAATATAATAACGACTCTTCTTACCTCGCGCGATGACGCGACCAGGTCCCTCGGCGTGACGACGTACGTCCTCCTCACGGGTTTCTCGCCGTTCGGCGGCGAGACCGACCAAGAGACCTTCAAGAACATCATCCTCGGCCAGGTCGACTTCCCGGAAGAGCTCTTCGAGGACGTATCCGCCCAGGCTAAGGACTTTGTCGCCAAGCTTCTCGTGCTCGAGCCAAGGTGAGGAAAAACATACGTTACGTAACGCGGCGCGTAGTACACACTAGATGCTACGTATACATATATATAATATAATAATGAGATGCGGCGAATTTCACACATGGTGAGCGACGCCGCCGCCTTCGAAATTTGACGTCATCGTCGGCATTATGAGGTTTAATTGCATTTTAATTCGCGCGCATGGATATAAGGTGACCGCGAGCGTGGGCGCACCAGTCTGGTTCAAGAGTCAATTAATACGGGTTCGCGATGATCTGTCAATCATTTGTGGATCCGCGGCGTGTATGGGTTGCATTCGAGACTCCCGATTAATTTTGCGAGGGGATTTTTTATTTTTTATTTTTGCGCTGTCATAGCGGTTGATTAAAAAATACGGGATGAGTCGGTGTAAGAAATGGACACTGGTTGGTGAGGCGAGGTGTTGTGTAAGGTTGGCCATAAAGTTTTTTGTGTATTTTTCTTATATAGATTGTAAAAAACCGTTTAAACATGTAAATATTTTATGGACAAAAACATTTCCTCTAAAGATAAATTTGCACATTTTAACAAGTAGAAAGAAATAGTATGGCATCGTGGAAGACCTACAATAATATTATAATAATAATAAAGTAATACTACAACTAGCGAGTTCAGGTGCGCTGCGCGCGCTCTTCCTTTACCTTCGTTATATCTATATACAATTAATATTGAAATATTATGAATTTAAAATTTATTTTACTTTTTAACATAGGCAAATTTATCCAATATTTTCTATTAAAACTTGGATTGTATTTATTTTAATACAAAACCAAATTTTAAGTCATTAATACTATTTATGACTTATATTTTTAGTTTAAATATTTCCTAATTCCAAACTTTGTGGCTATTATTTGGACCAACCAGCTAAGACCTTGAGCGAAAAGCTAACGTCACCGTCGACTAATCACGGGCTCCTCTTAAACGGACTTGACCAATCGCAAAGGTTTTATTTCGGCATCACATTTCCGTCATCATTCTTCTAAGAGAGGAATAATATTATAATAATACTTCAGCAATGCTACAATAGTATTATAATAATACTACAGTAATATACTACTAATACTTCAATAGTATTGAAATTATACTACAGTAATACTACAATAGTATTATAATATTATACTGTAGTTTTAGTAATAACGAAAAGAAAAACATAGTTGGAATCCATCTCATCGTGTAATAATACCCATCATCTACCACGCACAAATATAAGCACCTCATTTCTTTTGCTATCACAACAGGCAAATAAAATAATATCATCAACTTCGCTGCTTTTCCACCCCAATACCTCAGCATCCCCTGTCTAACCCAGCAACAACCTTATTCGCCCACAGTGCACGCATGTCGGCGAAACAATGCCTCCGCCACGAGTGGCTCCGCGGCGCCCCCACCCAGGCCTCGGCCCACCTGCGCAAGTACCTGTCCAAGTCGCGCGAGGTCCTCCTGGAGCGCGTCGTCAGCCGGGAGAATCTCCGGCGCGCGGCCCTCCTCAGCTCCGCCAACAGCCAGCTTCAGCTTCAGCAACAGCAGCAACAATCCGACCACTGGTCTGGACTCAGTCAGAGCGAGATGTGTCTCAACAGAGGCTTAGCGGGTAGCAGGGGTAGCTTGACTCTGTCGTGTAGCGGGGACGATTACGAGAACGGGGTGCTGGATGTGACGAGCTCGAGGAATAGCTTGGCGGACTCGGTCTCGTCCTCGAAGAGCAGCTTGGCCATGAGTCAGAGCTGTCTGCTGAATAAGGAGCAGACCGAGGGTCTGCTGAATCAGGCGCAGGATCGGAGGTCCCTCAGGTCGAGCATGGCGCAGGGTCTGAATCGTATTAGTGTGCTGTCAAGGATCAGGTTGGTACAATACTTTCATTTAGAAACATATTAGGGTTTCTTTTCGAAACTTTAGTCTTGAAAAGTATAATATCAAATATATTGTGAGATATACTCTTATTACGCTGCAATATATGTCATAAATATAAACTCATCCGACCCCATATATTTGTCACCACCTTGTAGGGGTCTGAACCAAGTTCAATCCAGATCCCAAGCCTGTCTGCCCCTGCTGAACGGCTCCACTGAGGACGAGGAACACCGCAAGGATCACCGCCACCTGCAGACGATGAACGGCAAGCCCCTCAACGCCTGCTACTTCGACGGCTCCCGGGAGAAGCTCTACGGCCTCAAGTCATTGTCAAAGTCCCAGGGCATGCTCGACATCTACCGAAGTCTCGAGAGTCTTCAGAAGCATAAGCGCGATCTGCTGAAGCAGAAGGAGAGGTCCAAGACCGAGGACGTGCTGCCGATCTTCAGGCATCTGGTGCAGAGCTCGAGCAGCGCCTCCTTGGGATCCGGTTCTTCGACGGCGCGCTCGAGGGATTTTGATGATATGATTGTGGGGGCCGATCGGCCAGTGGAGCGTGTTGATAACGATGTCACGAAAGAGGTATGACAAAAATAAAACAGTTTTGATAACTCTAAAACTCTACAATAATACATCCACTTACATAAACGTGGATATGTTCATATAAAAATCAGTGAAAAAACAAACGTTTCATCCTCTAATAACCGCATCAATATTTGAACGAAACGTCGACTAACGCTTTAACCTCCATTAGCACGACGACGACGATATCCTCCATCCGGAAGCCCCTGCAATGAAGACACACAGCGACAAGGAAGAGGAAACGAAGCTACAGCGGGACGTTAACTACGACGACGAGGACGAGCGCGATCGAGCTCACAATAATGGTGAGTGCCAATGCATATAGACATACGCGCGAGGGGGGAGAATATAGCCACGGGAGCGTGTACACACTTTGCCCGATTGCCGCGCGCGTATTTTTGTACCCTCTTCTTTCTCTTTGGTGATGTTCACGGAAGATGGATTAGTCGAGGGAAGAGCGCGTTAGATGAGTTTGACCAAGCCGAGGTTCTCGACTCGTGTGAGCGTGGCGGAGGGAAATATTTGCGCACGGGGTGATTTCCATTACAGGCGCGTGTGTTTGCCTTGTTCTTCTTCGGTTTTGAAGGAACTTTGCGTGTCTTTGGTTTGTAGCTGTTGTTGGAGTTATTTTTAGTGGGGAACGTGGAAATTTTAATAAGCATGTTTTTCAGTGGATTTTTGTTATTTAATTTTGAAGTGATGTCAGTTTCAAGCGTATATTATTGTTTTTCTTAGTTTCTTATAGATTTATATATTATTAAGTACCATATGAAATATATAAATTTGAGCAAAACACGTAACACACAATTTTTTTGCGTAAACGAAACCGGCTTTATTTGTATATCTCTTTATGAAATAAATTGCATTTTATTGCATAACATTAATTAAAAAAAAATCTGCATATATTTGAGTACATACATAGTATCTAAATAATATCCAATAATTAAATTACATATCATAAACTTGAAATATACGTCCATTACCGATAAAATAACCTAACGTCTACCTGGTCGCCCTCAAGGTCACGAAGCCGCCAGCGAAACGAAGAGCACCGGTCCCTCCTCCCTCACCGTCTCCGAGACCAACTTCGACTCTCTGCAGTCCCTCGAATCCGACACCCTGACCGACGACTCCGAGGAGACCCGTAGCCACACGAACAAGCAATCCTCAGCCGGCTCCGAGTGCCACGGTCGCGAGACCGACTCGGAGACCGACGAGCCCAAGTACACCGTGGCCCAGCTCGTCTCCGCCTTCAACAAGCACCAGGAGGTCGCCTCGCGCACCAGCCTCGAGGTGATCATGACGGAGAAACGCGTGATCGACGATTCCACCCAGTTCCCCATCGGGGCGAAGGCGCTGAGGCTCTTCATTCCGGACATCGACATCAGCGAGAAGAAGCCGCTGGTGAGGAGGAAGACGAGCTACAAGCCGAGGAAGAACTGGGAGGAGCTGAGGAAGCAGAACGAGAAGAACGAGGGGGTGCTGAAGAAGGACTTCTTCAACGACTCGGGGAACGAGGAGGACGCGGAGCTTACTGTAGACGACGACGACCTGGCGAAGCTGAACGACTGCAGCCAGAAGGAACACGACACGACCATCGACGAGAAGTACAAGCAGTGCGTCGAGGTCGCGAAAATCAGCAGCGCCGTCAGCACCGACGACAACGACGACGAGGAAAAGCCAACCGAACCACCCGTCATAACGACCACCACAGTGACAACGACGACCAGCCCCACGCCTCCGCTCTCCCCCGCGTCCATGGACAGCGGCGTGAACCTTCGCGACATCCTTCAGAAATCCGACGCCTTCGAAACCGCGCCGAAGGAGAACCTGGAGAAGCTGCGCGAGCGCACGGCCACGGCAAAGACCATCGTCAACGACAACAGCGCAGCGAACAACAACCTCGCCTCCAAGATATCCGTGTTCGCGTCCGCGGACAAGCGGCTGTCCAAAAGCCCCACGAGGCAGGAGACCAAGTGCCGGACGGCCGTCAAGGAGAAGGTCTGCACGGGATCGTACGTCAGAGCCATGGAAAAGTTTTCCAGCAAGTCCGCCGGCGTGGAGAAGCCGAGGTCGAGGAAGACCAGTGCCACCACGAACCAGCACGTTGCCGATTCGTAATGCTCTCGCATGCGGTACGGTACATTATGTATATTAACGTGTGGCGGGTATCGCGAAGTGGACCTACGGTCAAGAGTCGAGACGTCTATAAAGTATACCTTCCTTTTACTACTACTTTTCGAAATAATTATAACGAACATGCGCGTCGCCGGTATATATACCCACACTATAACACATACAGACAAAGAGACCTTGAGTATATAACGTCTCTCTCTCGATCTACAAGACGTCTCGACTCGGGTATACACATAAAGCGCTGCCGCGGGGCAAAGTGACGCGGCACCCACGCGTAGCGGTGCATTTCAACTCCGTCGTCGCTGTCGCGTCTAACGATCCTCCCATTGTCAACTCTCGACGAGGCGAGCGAGGAGAGGAGAGTACACACAGACACGCGTGTGCGTAGCTGAGTACACTCGGACGGTTGTAAACGGCGAGGTAATGACGGGAGGAGAGAGAGAAAAATTGCCCCGTGCGTGTTTATGCTTCCTGATGAGCGCGGCTGAGAGGGAGACGCGTGAGCGGTTCCGGGTGCGTAGATTGGTGGCTGTTACACGGACCTGATTAATAAAGTGTATCATACGTATATTATTGAAAATCGCGTTCTTTGAATTTCGTGGGAATATGATGACGCGTTTTCTGTAATTGGGCGCAATATTATCTCAGGGATATATAATATATATATCTAAATAAAGACCGCGTACGTACATATAATTGCGATTTTCAATGTATAATAAAAAAAACTTTCTAAGAAATACGATAAACGCGGTCCAGGCCGCGGGAAAAACACACGCATAGCAGATACGAATGTGAAATGTCCTTTTTCGGCGAGAGGCTATAAAAATAGACTGCTCCATCATCATCATCATCTATCGCTTAAGCATTCATTCTCGAAAAAGCCCGAACGCGCTCTCTCTCTCTTCTTACGTATGTACAACACCAAATTCCCGAATATTTTATAGTGTCAACTGTACGGGCAGTGCCCTCACTCACTCTCTCTTCTTCTTCTCGCTCCCACCAATGAAAAAAAAACCGAAATACAACTCTCCCGCGAGGTATTCACTTACCTCGCATTGTACACGCGTCTCGTTATCAGGGCCAGTAGTGCTCTCACCTTATAAGCGTCTCCGCGCCGGTGATTCACACGTATCTCGCGCGCATGCTCTGGTGTGTGCATGTATGTTGTGAATCACCTCCTCTATATACCGAGCCCTAAAAACGGGCCGCACGTGCGCTCTCTCGCGACGCTGTCATTAGAGCCAAGAGCAGCGGCAGCGCGGCAGACTCCTAATTGCGCGAGCGCGTATTATTATCGTTTTTCTTTGGAGAATTTGCGAGGCAGCTAGTGTGCGCGCCTTTTTCTCTTCAGGGATGTATATAATTTGTGAGCTCTCCAGGAAGTTATTCCCTCGCGGAAATCGACGCGACTGCGCGTCGGTGTTTCCCTTTTTCTTTTTTGTTTATTTTTTTTTTTTTTTTTTCTTGGTTGAGATTGGTAGAAAAAGACGAGGTGGTCTTTGGTTATACAGGCAGATGGCTGGGTTCGATAAGAATTTTGGAGAGTTTTTTTGTTTTGTTAGCGGGATATGCATTTATGAAGTCGTGTTTGAAGATTGATTTTAAAAAGATCATTCTGTATGAAAAAAAAAAATCAAGAGTTGAGACCACGTTCTTTTTATCGTGTGGTCTAATACTATTTTTTATTTTTATGTACTTTATAATGGAAATTTTAAAAGCAGTGATGTGCATTGGAAAAATTTATGAAAAATCCATGAAAGCATAAAATTTTTGAGCAATCATCATAAATAATCTTGTTACGTTAAAAAATTATTATAGAATATATATATATATAATAATGTTTGCATGCATTAATGTTGAAATACAAATATATTGTTAAATAATGCATAAAAAACTAAGATTTTTATCTATAAAGATAGCCTATTTACCGACGTTTACTGTAGATTATCAAAATTGATTAAAGGTTGTTGTACTTAAGTAACTTTCGCAAGTATACCTATATATCGATAAGTTTCTTGTGATAATTTAAAACGACTAAAAACTTATATAATAAGAGTAAAGATACGTAGCGAGACCAGAAATCGTAGCACATGTTAACATTTTCACATCTCGATTAAAGCAAAAACCTTATATTATAGCATATAGTGATTTTTCTATGACACACACCGCGTTATACGACACCCCTAGCTATTAAGAAACCCAACTCACGCGTATATATATAAATGTACACCTAGTATTTAAAAAAAGCGACGACAAGGTATATAGTCGCGCTCTCGCGAAGAACAATGCGCGCGAAAACAGAACTTTATTCACCTTAGCGAAGGTGCGAGCAGGCGCAATCAGGCGTGTATCAACGAGAAAATAAATTAGTCGCATTCGACGACGAGAGAGACACTCGCGACGAATGTCGGACAACGAATTCGCGCGTGCAGGCTGCAACAAGGCGATTCTCGATTGCAGCGGTGCCCTAAATGGCTGTCCAAGGATTCGCAGATTAACTCATAACCATGTATATCTACGTAATTTAGTACAATTGCCAGCAGCAGCAGCAGGTTTTTGCCATTTTTTTTCTCTCTCTCACTTCTTAGATTCCTGCTATAGCGCGCGTACACACACGATTAGTTTAGGTTTAAAAGCGTGTTACTCACGCGCGCGCGCGTACGCTTTTATATTGCAGGCGCGATGTAATATGCCATCAAATGTAAAAAGACAGAAAAATAATGATTTATTCCGACGACGTATACATTATGTAGTTGTGTGTATATTAATTCTATAGTATCGCATTCGCTGTAATATGTATCTAAGTAATAGTTTTCACCGAAATTTTTAGACAAACGTAAATTCACATTTTCAGATACTAAAATGCATATGCTTGGGCGTCCGTTTATTGGATGCTGCTTTTGAGGTGTCATCTCTTGCCTTGTCGAAATTCGTTTTCGAATTATTATTATTATTATTTTTTTTTGTTACTATTTAAGTATAACTGAAATGAATGTATTGACTATACTGTAACTCATTATTTGAGATGCGTTTGTTTACAAATTATACATACAAAATAAAATATCTACAAAATGATTAAATAGTTTATCATTTATTATTACCATGACAAATTTCTGTATCGTTTACTATATTAAAATAATTTAGATTCATGTAACATAAATCGCATGTGTATTTTAATTATCAATCAATGAAATTACTGGTACATTAAACAAAAAAAAAATGATGCTATAAAGTGTGAATTTAATTTTCGAATACTTTTATTGTCTACAATAAAAAAAAAGACGCAGTGTCGTATTTTTTAACCGATGTACATTCATCAAAATAAGAATATAAATATACACAAAAAGACGTTTGTAAGAAACTGGTACAAGCATCTTATTAATCACCAATTGAATATATTTATTATAAAAATGAATTAGTGTTATAGATATATACATCTAATTGATTATATGCAAGCCCAGTAATAATATTTTATATAATTAGCAATAACAGTTGAAAATATAACTTTTTAGCTCAACATGTACATCTATACGACAAATGATAATTTTATATGACTTCGACATATACATATATTTTTGGGAACTTTAAACGTAATACATCTAATGTAAGATTAAGAGTCAATATTTTCCAATATAAATGAGAATTTAATAAAGTGATAAAAACGTCGTTTCGATTCTCGTTTACCGTCAAGTCTTGCAAAGTTATTAGTTCCCTTGTTTGTAAAAGTCCATTCAATTAGTGATCAATTTATAACTTTTATCAGTTCTTTGGATATAAAACGACAAATCATTAACGAGCTATATTATCACTCCCATCTACTCTTCCTTGCTCTCTTCCTTTCTTGTCTCTCCTCTAATTCCGCCTCTGTTTCTGGCTTACTTTCCTCCGGCAAACCACTTGACGGAGGAGGTGGAGGAGGCGGTGGCATTATGACTGAAGGCGGTGTAATTGTTTGTTCCCACGTATGATCCGAGGAAGCGCGGAACTGAAATTATATTGAATTTGTAAGTATTATTAAAATATTAGCAAATTTAAGTTATAAATTAATATCACAGGCCCGCAAAAAGAAAAGAAGTGGCATGTGTGCCAGAGACTAGACCACCATACCCTCGTGTATTTTGGCCCCTCTAAACATGATTCCAAGGTCAGAATTGGTCCAACACGTCAAAATTTTTAAATATCTAAGGTACAAGATCTTTTAGATATAAAAACGAAAACAATTTTATTACCCATTTGGGTGCCTTTCACATCGACTTTGAATCACTCCTCTACAATTTTTCTTCTCCAATGCAATATCTAAATGTGTAAAGTTTGAAATACATTTTATTTTGACTTATGTGAGGTTTAAAACTTCACATATTTAGATTCGGAGAAGAAAAATTGTAGATGGATGATTCAAAGTTGGTCTTGAAGGACACAATCAATGCTACATTATTTTGTAGAAAAAATGAATAAAAAATTGTGTTTGCTTTGTTTTCTGAGGGGGGAGGTATTTTATCAGAATGGTAAAATGTTAGATGGGTATTTTCTCAGGAAATATAGTATCGTTTAAAATATTTTCCAAATCCGATACTGTAAATTCCGAACAGGAGCTTTTAACTAAAAAAATAAAATTCAAAAAAATCCAAAGTATTCATTCCTATACGATTTTTAGCTCATTTTTCAACGTTATAGCTTTTCTAAATCACTGCATTTTCTATAATTTAATCGTTAGGTACAAATGGCATTCGAAAAATGGATTTTTTGTGGACCTGTGTAATTAATTGAAATTTAAACACGAATTACCTGTGTGTTATATTGACTACGGAAAGCCGCTTTCATTGCTGATAATCGATCACTACCAGGTCCCGCTCTTTCTAATTTTTTTACTACTTCGCTGAGATCTTTTGGTATTTGTGAAGACGATGGCGACGGCGATGCCGCTGAAGATGATGCTGTAATTGCTAGGAGACCCTAAAATCATATATTTAAACGAATTATTTGCTGTATTTACAAAAACTTATGTAAAGTATCTCATTACGAAACGCTTTGAATTAATTAATTCAAAATTTGATTGCATGTTTACCTGGTCATTATTTTTTGCTCTAAATCCGAGACCAGCTCCGCCAACGGTGACTTGTTTACCTTTACCGCCCTTAAATCTCGATTTTCGGAACCAATTACTCTGCATCGCCAAGTCCATCAGACTCTGTGGTACCTCCTGATTGGCTCCTTCCAGATTTCTGACGAGGTGTCCGGCGAATTCCTTATCTTTATCAGTCACAAGTGTATAAGCATTACCTTTTTCGCCAGCTCTACCTGTCCTACCGATTCGGTGCGTGTGAGTGTCAATGTCCCGAGCAATGTCGTAGTTTATTACAGTTCTGATATGCGGTATGTCCAGACCCCGAGCTGTGATGGTGTTAAAGTTTATATTTTACATTGGCATGTTTGTTTAATGTTGACGTATTAAAATGTAGGTGATGATTCGTACCTGCTACATCTGTAGCAACTAAAATGCTGACTTCTTTTTTCTTAAATGCAGTTATAACTTTGTTTCTTTCGATTTGATCCATGTCACCATGGAGTAGTAGAACTTCGTATTCTTTTAGTTTTAAATTATTAGCCAATTCCTCAGCGTTTAGCTATAAAATGTTACATTAGTTATATAGCACTAGATAAGAACATATGTATTCAAAGTGTTTTATAATAAGATTCTTTCTCAATTTACCTTTTTAGTTACAAATATTAGTAAGCTTCCAGAACTTAAATATTCAACTATGTTCTGATTCAACCAATTCCATTTGCCAGTAGGATTGTTATAAAAGACAATTACATGTTGGGTTACATCTGTATTTGCTTCACCTACATCTCCTTGAACGATTCTAATTGGATCAGTTAAAATATCTCTAGCGAGCTTTTCTATCCTCTTTTTAAACGTTGCGCTGAATAATAACGTTTGCCTCTCTGGTCTAACATGATTACAAATCGACCTAACTTGGGGTTCTAAAACAAAATATATTATGTGATTGTATAGCTGCATTAGGAAGTGACGATAGTCAAAACTTTAAATTAGAGTACTAACCAAAACCCATATCGAACATTCTGTCAGCTTCATCAAGTACCAAAAATGTTACCCTACTCAAGTTTGTTGCTTTCATTTTTACTAAATCTATAAGTCTACCTGGAGTAGCAACGATTATTTCTGCTCCAGCCTCTAAAGCTTTACTTTGCTCCCATTTACTGCCACCACCATAACAGCAGCATACATTAATATTGTATACTTTTCCGAATTTCTTTGCTTCATGATAAATCTAGAATTATTCAATAAATGTTATAATTTTAAAATAATGTTGTATACTAATAAGAAATAATTGAAAATTAAATATTACTTGTTGTGACAATTCTCTTGTTGGAGCAAGTATAAGCCCGATTGGTCCATCGCCATCTTTTAGTTCTTTTTGATCCATTATGTGTACAAGCATTGGCCATACAAATGCAGCTGTCTTACCACTTCCTGTTTTAGCTATACCAATTAAATCACGACCGCTTAACGCGACGGGGATAGATTGTGCTTGAATTGGTGTTGGTTGAGTATATTCATTTTTCCTGATAACTTTGATTAATGATTCATCAAAGCCAAAGTGTCCGAAGCTTGTGACAGGGTGCGGTGGAGATGGTCCTGTTACTTTAATGCCTAAGGTTTTACGCAAATCATCGACCTGTTGCTTATTTAGATTTGCAATATCTTCATGCATAATATAGAAATTTTTCTCAAATGATTCATATGGAATCACGCTATGGTCAATTGGAGGCAAAGGATCAATTTCCTTCTTTTTTAGTGGTGCGATGGGATTTCCATCTTCATCATATTCAATCTCTTGGTCTGAATCATCTGCGTGTAGACCAGCATTAGGATTTTCTTCCATGTATCTATATTAAAAATAAATAATTTAAAGAAAATGTATCAAAGAAAGTTTTTATGTAACATTTCATTATAATATGAAACAATGCGTAATTTACAATAATCAATTCTTTTCACGGTTGTTTGTTTAAAAATAGACAAGGAAAAGAACAGTAGTAGAAAAACAAAATTAACATCATTATAGCCTGTATGTACATACATTAGTCAATTTTCTATCACTTAATACATAACCGGCATTAGCATCTTTATCTTATAATAATCAATAAGTTATAATTTTTATATGTTACTGAGTTCAAATTGTGTTTACCTATAATAACTCTCTTCATCATCTTCTCCTTCAATATCTGCCCTATATCCTTTTTTTTCTTTGCGATCTTCAGGGTCTACAGTTTTGCTTTTTTTAATTTCAGCATCTATACCAGCCATAAATGCATCAAGCGGATCCTCGTCACTGTCACTCTCTTGCTTCTTATTTTTTTTCATATGCGCTTCATAGGTTGGAGAGCCAGGCGCTGGAATATACTCAAGTGCTGATGAAGATGCAGCCTCTTCATCATCATCGAAGTATCTAAAATCAATTAGAAATAAATTTAATAACAGATAATGAAACGCAATAATATTGATTTCTCGTCAAAATAAACTTACTCTTCCTCTGTTTTGCTACGTGTTTTTGGCACTCCCCCCCAACAAGTTGATAGAGCATTTTCAGTAATTGAATTCATGGTATGGTAGCCCTGCTTACTGAAACCTGAATTGGGTGGTGGAGGAGGTATAGCAGCTCCTTGGCGTTTGGTGCCTGACATTTGGAATCCGGCAAAGCCGAAGCCCTTTTGCTTCTTGTTACTTCTATGGTAACTCATTGTGCTCAATTTATAAATTGAACTATCTGTAATCAAATAAAAACAAGTCGTGTTTTTACAGAAATTCAAGTTTTATGCAAAACGCAAATTTCCATCAGATCCTTTGAAGTTGACGAAATGTTGAAAATGTTTATTTATTGGAATATAAAGCACAAATTTAAACTTTAGATATATTAAAACTTTCAAATTATATAAATTTCAATCACTCAATTTTAAAAACCAATAAATTGTAAATATTACAAAAATGAAAACAGTATCGATTCATTTCTAAATAAATACAACACAAATAGAATCGCATTTTAAAATAATAGTAAATTTGAATAGGTTAGATTTTACTTCCCGTGATTTATTTTCGGCACATTAAAATATAACTTTAATTATCGCATAGGAAGAAATTAGTAAAAATGGTAGACTTACTTAAAGAAATAAACGTTCAACCGAAAACCTAATTAATTTTAAATAAAATCACATCACAGCCTAAACAACACATAGCAAACAGAAGCAAAAACACTGATGCGTTCTCGAGTTTGGCGTTCGTCTCGTTCGCACAAGGTTCGCCGACGGACAAACACTAGACAGCGCCGTCCTGCGCCGACTGATCGAAGTCGATTGGTAAAGAAGTTTTCTGCTTTGCCTTAGGGTGGTAATTCGACATGAGGGTAAGAAAGTTGTCTGCACGAATTATGAAATTTGAAATGAAAACCAATTAAAAAAAATTATTAATTATTATTATTAATTATAATAATAATTAAAAAAAAAATAATAATTAAATTGGTATAGGTACAGATAATGTAAAATGATTTTTTTTTGTGAGAATTAAGGAAATATTTTGGAGGAAAACAAATGAAACGTCTTTTAATAATTAGTTGTATATTTTATTATTCTTTTTGTTTCAAAGCAGTAAAGATATGTCATCGGAGTCTTAAAACTAATATAGCGCATAGTTTAGTTTTTCTCAGCTTAGTTACAGGTATATATAATAATATTTGTCGCGCAATTTAAACTACACATAAGAATGGTCTTGTTCATTTTTTGTTGTCCCCTTTACACGACATACATTGACTATATAGTTTTCAATAAAAAAAACTTACGATCGTTATAAAATTAACAACGATAGAAAAGAAGGTTTTTTTTTTAAAGATGATTGTATTCGTTACGAGATCTTTGGTCTAGACTAAAGGCACCTTTGATAAACATGCAATATTTAGTAGAAGTGCGAAAAAGAGCCAAAAGCGCTAAGTTTCTTTAGATTTCGCTTTTCTTGTTCCCAAAGGTTGTATAGAGTTTTTTTTTTCATTGTTTTTAGAGATATCTAAGTACGCGTTTGTATATATATAATATGGTAAGCGCTCGAACTGTTGCCAAAAGTTTCACTACTTTATTAATTTTCATTATATCGTATTCAATTTACACATATAGTAGACATTTTCGTGGATTTCGCTTTCGCTCTCGTATAATAATTTGTTATTTGGAGTCAAGTTTTTTTTATATATTATTGTTCGTTTGTGATCAAACGAAGTTACTCAAAGTCACTTTTCCTTTCAATTCGTATTGTTTCAACAAAAAGCTTACTTAGGAACTTTTCAAAATTATCATTAGTTTTATGATATTTATATTTATAATTATTCATTCTCAATTATACGAATCATTTTTTCAATAAAAAGACACATAAATTGAAATAAATTCAAATCAATAGTTACTTTACCAGTAGTAACGAGAACACAATCAATTAAAATTTCATATTACAATTTTGTTACAACATGATTTTGATTCTGATTTTGATAAAAAATTAATTTTCGAAAGAAATTAAAATCCAAAGTTTTGACTTGAAATAATTATAAATTAATGACCACGCTTCAACTCGAACTTGGTGGCGTCGATTCCGAGACGCTTAGGCACTTTTCTTTACTACAATCTAAGTTCTATCATCATGGTTCTTGCAAAAACAGTGACTTGAAATAATGTCGTAAAGTTTGAGTAACGCTATAACTAATTCGTTAAAGTAAGGTAATCAATGCAATATGTGTATGACATTCGATAGATTTCAATGATCCTACTATTACTTTAATTCGTTTAAAGAAATGAATATAAGATATAAAAAAGAGTATTAATTCTATAATGTTAAGTCACTTTTTTTGCATTACATACGCTTCACTCGACTTCACAATGACTTTTATTATACTGCACTGGAAATACACATTGGTATTATCGGTATTATTGTTTTTTTTTCGTGAGTACCTTTCCGAATTTCATTTTGCAGTAAACAAACAAAAGTGTTGTCTTTTCATTTGCATTAGTCGCAATTTGTCAGTATTTTAATACTGTAAGTGTACACTGTATTGGCAACAAGAAAGTATAGAATTTTGTCGGAGAAAATATATTGAAATGCTTAACATTGCTGGTTTTAAAATTTGAAATGATCAACGAGATAAATATATAGATATATGTAAGTGATTGCTCCAATTTGTGTAAATAGATGTTATTTATATATAAGCATGCATTTTTTCTAGGGAAGTAGTTTTTTCTTTGTAATTTTTCACAGAATCTACGTAGGAGACTTTATTTGGAAGTTATTTGATAATAATGAGTTTTAAAAAATATATTTATTCATCATCAAATTTTATTTAGAATTTATTATACTAAAAAATAATTTTATTGTGCTCCTATATGTTTTAAAATATACTTGCAATTCACTGTTTAATATAGTTTATTTTCTTTAGTTGTCTATTTATGTACTCTAATAGTAGTTTTTAAGTTTTATATAATTTATAAGTTTTAATTCATATTACTCTACAATATTAATTACATGTGTTATATTCTATATAATTGGAAATTCCTCAGTGTACCTTTGCAGTGTTAAAATATATTATAATTATAATAACTGATATACATTTACTTTATATTTTTTTGTGTGATTTAATTGAACAGATGTATGTACATGTTATTTTCGTTTTGTATTATATTACTTTTTAATTTCATAAGATACTGATGTACAATTGAAGTTGACATTATAATTTCTTGATGAAATTGTCTAATTTTAAAAATTTTGAAATGGATTTAAAAATTATAACTACTTATGTACACTAGTACTTGTTGTTTAATTCTTTAAAATGATAGTGCTTGCAAGAAAATATGTACACTGTATAGTTAGACTACTTTTTCGCGGTCGATTTAAACAATGCCTTAGTTTAATTTGAGATAGCATATTTTTTCACTCCAAATGAATTTAAAGTTATATTATTAAAAGTAATGCATTATTATAATAATTCAATAATTATTATTATTCTTAGATAATATAATTGCTGCGCAATTATGTAAATCACAGAAAAGTAGATTTCAGACTATGTACATAAATCGAATGTGCCCTAACTACGTTAAGCATTATTAACGCTATATCCTATATAATAATTCGAATGAGAATAATGTCAGATTTTTTTCTACGAAATAATTTTAACATCAATATCTCAACAAAGTATCTTCAGCGATATCACGTAGCAAAGCGAAGTGAAAATAGTGTATTTATAAAAAAAAAATTTTTAGTTGTACTCTTTACTTGTGTTTATCTACAATTTGATACGATTCTTAATTATTCTAACTCATCTAAAAAGATATTGATATACCACTAAGATCATGAGTTCATGTAAATATATGTATAAGATGAAAAAAGTCCCTAAACCCTACAAAAGTCAATATAAATTTACAATTGGTTCATGACGAAACGCATACATATATATTATGTAACACGTGGTGCACGAAACGAAAAGTCGTTGCAGCGATGTAAGAAATAATTTACCTTATCTTTTCAATTACTTCGAATGGAATTCTTAATATATATTACAGTATGTACAGACGTCCATATACACGTGTAAAGTTGGAATAAATTTCCTGCGCGTACGTCCCTATTGTATGATAACGTACGGAGTGCGAGCAGTTCTTTAAGGTTTTTTTTTTTTCATTATACCAAAACTACACGTACGCGTTTCGATATGGATCGACAGTTTTTGTGTGATCATTTTCTCCTTTTTTTCCTTCTGCTGTGCGCTTCTGTGTGTGTATACATAATTTTTTTTTCACGTCTTTCTTCTTTTATTGCGTTATCTTCGATCTACGATGTACTTGTAGAGAGATATGTTATTTTCTTTCTGCGTTTGTCGCATATGGACACCGGGGTTTTTTTTTCGCGTATATCTTATACGTCGCTCGTGTGGCTGGTGCGAAAAATCTTTCAAAGTAAAAAGTAGAAAGCGCGTATAATAATTATATCAATTAAGCAGAGTTTATTTTGGCGCTAAGTTATATACTCTAATATATTTCGAACCGACTATTTAAAATACTTGTAATGCACGGAGCAATCGAATCTACGAAGTTTGTGCAGTTTTACGTATATCTATATAAACATGGGTCAGCGTCTTTTCTACTTTTTATTCGATCATTTCGCATCATCTCCATCTTATCGCCGCCACACGCGCACACATACGCCCGTTAAACTTCGTCCTCGATGCTGCGCAGGGGAATCTGCTGCTTTTGTGCCACCGCATTCAGCACGTACATGAGCTGGTCTAATTTCTTGTCCATTATCGACAGCTGCAACAATAGAATAGAAATTACGCAAAACCATTAGCGCCCGCCCGCCCGCGTATATTGCGATATCGCGCCGCTTTAATTGGCCTTTTGTTTCTACGGCTCGCACTCTCTCAATGCGAGTGGAAGAGAGAGAGAGAGCAGGGAAAGTGCATTTATTTTCGCTTTCGGTCTTTCGATTCATATCGCGAGGTGCCGAGGTGTACCTGGAGATACGTTATATGGGCATATCTCCAGAACTTTTCATTTCGATGATGGTGTATGGCTTTACACATTCAAAATTAAAAATTTAATAATTCAAACAATTTATTAGATAATATAATTTTTTGAAAGTTACTATATTTTTTTCATCGATTAAAAACCGATAAGCCAATGTGATGAAAACCCCTTTTTTCCTTCTAGTTACTGTAACTTTTATATCATGTTAATAATTTTTTTCTATAAAGATAGGCATATGAGCAATTATTAAAAAAGCTCATATAATATGTAAGTGTGCCACAGTAAGAATACGAAAGATTATCAAAACCGAGGTGGCATGATTTTTGAAACTCATTTTGATTTTATCTTTTTCGCTACAACTTTGGATTCTGAATAATGGTGAATTTCATTAATTGGTATAAGTAATGTCACTGTCAATCCGTTAACAGTATATATTATGTATTTCCAAGGGGGATAGTAGACAATTTTTTATTTAGATAATCTTTAAAAATAATATTTGTTACATGTATTAGCATGCATAAACTAAGTTTAATAGTATATTGTATTTCAGTGACGTCATTTTTACACTGATAATAGGAGCACCAGGAATGCCGGTCCTGAATTTGGTTGAAATTGTAGGAGGCACTTACTTATGACAAATAATGAGACACGTATCTCGGGATTTTTGTGAATGGGTCTTTTGTTCCGAGATTCAAACTATTTTATGTCTCAAATGAAGTATTTTTGATAAAAATGTGGTATCTTTCTTTAGTTATAGCTTTTTGAATATTTCCATTATGTCAATGGATTAAAAAGTTTATAAAGGAAAGCAGAAAAAGTTTCAATTTAAGCTATGTTTCGTTAAAAATGTCGATTTATCAAAAAGTCATAGGTTATAAAAAATAGAGTAAGAAAATGGCTAAAAATTTCACATTTTTATTCAAACATTTAATGAGTAGTATTTTAAGCTATCTTTTTATTTTATTTTTTATACGCTATAACTTTTTGATAAATGGACATTTGTCAACAAAACATAGCTTAAATTAAAGCTTTTTCTGTCTCCTTTTATAAACTTTTTAGTCCATTTACATAAACGAAATATTCCAATTACTATAAGTATAATAAAAGAAAGATACCACATTTTTATTAAAATTAGTTCATTTTACTGATAAGAATTTTTCCATCGGTCTTACAGTCTTATAAATTAAATTAATTAATATTAATGTCAGTCAGATTGCCCTTGTTTATAATCATCCCCGTAGAATCTGAAATAAAAACTTAATTAAAACCTGGAAAAAATATTGTTAGCAAAGGACAATCTGACTGCCACCCAACATCAAATTGCCCAACGTTTCGAGCCCGCTTCGCCTTATTTTAGTCATAAAATAGCTTGAATCTCGGAACAAAAGACCCAAGAACAAAAAAGCCCATTATTCTTTGGAGCACACCTTATTTTTTGTAACACGTGTTTGGATTTTTGTAGTTTTTTTTGCGAACAACGAGACTGAACTAACTAATTTCGAAGCAGGCAAAATAGTATATATTATTGTGTACCAAGGATGTAAAATGGGTCTTTTTAGAGAGAGTGTGAAATTTGCAGTATCAGTCAAAGGCGTGCTAGTGCGAGTCGAAGACGAATATTGCAACCACACGAGGTTGCGTCCGCCTCGACACTTTTGCGCTCGCTGGTCAGAAATAGACTACTTTAGTCCCGATTTTCCGGTACAACAAACACGAAAATCGTGCCTGTGTTACACTATTATTTATTTTATTCATGTCTTAAGTAGTCTATTATTGCACCGTGCGGTAGTGCCCGAGCGTAGTGAGCAGCGGATTTAGCTAAATATGCTATAAAATATCACTAGCTTCTAAGCAGAACCTACTACGCGCGCCTGCCCTATTAAAAAAATTACGTGAATAATCACGTGATTACTCACGTCAGAAAGACGTCGAAAACCTTACGTGAGTAATCACGTGATTTTTCACGTGATTACTCACGTGATTTTTTTTTAATAGGGTAGGCACTAACCCATCTTACCTACTGTATTAGCCAATGGCATTCTTGATAACGCTCTGAAGTTGGCTCTAAGCTTCAATTCGATAATAAATCGCTATGTCCCTTTTATAATAGGATACGACTCTAGTGCCTTCAGCGGCCATCACCCTAGCTACGCTTGGGCGCTACCGCATGGTGCAATAATGGGCCACTTAAGGCACTAGTACTCTATTTGTTGATACTAGTGGAATAAAAGTTACTCTTGCACAACAATCACACTCGTGTGAGAATCATTTTTATCGCGTATATCAAAGATTATTTATTGACACTTCGTGCATAAAGTGCTATTTATGCCCATACTTGTAAACGTAGGTGTGCATAAAAGTGGCACTTTACGCACGAAGTGTCAATAGTACATTACGTGACGCTTTTACGTGCGTTATTTTCATAACGCACGCTGAAGCGTGTTTTAGAGTAAATAACGCACGCAGTGTGTAATTGGCCATTTAGCGTACGCAAAACCCTTACGCAATTAATGTGGCATTTTTCGAGCACGCGTGATAACAATACATTTTTTATACGTTTAAAATGATTTTCCTTTGAGAAACTGTAAAATTCATCATTTTTACCACCCCCACGTTTTAAGGAGCTTTAAAAATGAGTCACCATAGTTTTTTCGTATCTTTAAAACTGTTTGTCCATTCGTCGGAATTTAAAAGTTCTGGAGATATGCCCATATATATAATGGGAATAACAGATTAAATGACCCGTCAGTAATTCGATTAGGACAGAAATTTTTCCAAGTTTCTATATTATATACTCTTATGTGATGTAAATTACAATTTTATGTATTATTGATTATTCTAAAATTAAGCATATAAACTGGAATGTTTGATCTAAGCATTCGTTATTCAACACTCAAACGTTCAACTGCGCGCTTTGTATTGGATAAACAAGTATTAACCCACCCAGTGTTTGCTAAAGCTGGCACAATGGGAATCCTCTATTCTTGCATTAACGCGCATTTATACGCTAGGCCGATTCAAAATGCAACTTTGCCTAGATTTTCTCATATTCCAATGGAAAATAACAACTCGTGGGCGAGTTCAAAGAGTGAAACGCAATATTGATTTAACATTATTTCTTTGCCGCACCCATGAATCATAAAGTTGTATTATTTATGAAAGCGCGGTTCGTGTAATTATTTCATGATTTTTTTCAGCTTGAAAAGTAATACCGCCGCGCGGATTCGAACACTATAATATGATGAATATTTTTTTTGTATATTTTCTAAAATTTTTCAATTTTAAACTTTTATTAAATTTTTTCAATTCTTATTTTTTGAATTGGAATACTTTCTATAACCTTCATAAAAATAAGATGCGGGGATCTAAAATGTTTCTGACTTTCTTTTACGAAGTTGTCATGACAAAAATTAAACTTGAAAGGCGATGAAACTTATCGTTCAAGTACAACACGGAAGACTACTTCATAGCTCTAAAATGGCCGATAAAATCAATAGCACCATTTTCTTTTAAAAATAGCTTCTAAAATTATTTTACAACTGACCGAATGGTATTCAACGATAAGACATACTAATGTTGAATAAAAAATATTTTAGTCTTCAAAATGCTTACAGTCTCTACTAAATTTAAAACACCCCCATACATTTTTGTACAATATTTTACAGCTTCACAACCGGAAATCCCTAAAAGACCTTACTATTCAAACACTACATACACCTAAAAAAGAAACGTAAAAAACGCGCGCGCTTGTAGACAAAAAAAAAAGGAAAGAAAGAAATAAAGTTGAGCATTCACCTGCTGCTCCACTCTGTAGAGGCGCGCGCCTATTGTCATTGGCTTGATGTTACCTGATCGATCGATTCCCGTAAGGTAGCTGCCCGGCTTACCCAAAGTTTGGTCGAGTCGCCTCTGCAGCTCCTGTCGACAGAGAGAACATTGATTTTTATTCGACAACCCCCTTATAGGCTACTAACACACGTCCAACGCCTATAGAATCGATTCGAAATCCATGCATAAATCTGCATTCCTGCATTCTCACCCAATCGCGCCGTATATAAAGTGGCTGTGTATATATATATATATAAGACGAATTTATATAGGAGGTGGATTCACGGTGCATCTTGGCGGGGGCAGCTCATTATGTCGCGGTATGCGCGCGCTCGCGGGGTGAAGGTGAGTTTTTAAAATAGCTCGCGCGGGAGAACAGGCGAAAATTGGGTCACGGTGGTGTGACGTATTTTGTGGATGAAAATTTTAATGGCGAATAAAAGCGGAGAGCGGGGGGCGTGAACGTTATGTTTCATTTTTTATCTCGCAGGATAATACCGATCTCGTGGTAATATATTTTTCGGTATTATCCGTATAGATTGTAGTGGATACATATTGTATACTTTCTTAAAATTATTAGAAAATATATGGTTAATTTTAATTTCACCGTGAACACAGCAAGACCGAGTAGAAGAATTTTCCCTTATTTTCCGTATCGTTACGCGCGTCGCTCGTTAAAAATTGAATTTTTAATAATATTTAACAACAACACGTATACACATACCAGTTCGCGAGAAATATCGATCAATTTACCCCCTCGCGCTCGTGAAAAATATTATCCTCCTATATATATATATACACTCTCAATTAAAGCTCTCACGTGTGTAACCGTAATTACAATTTCCTCGTTAAAATTTCAAAAGGCTAGACCGCTTACATGTTTGCCCAAGATTTCGATAAAAAAAAAAGAAGAAGGGAATCGAGAATTATGAAAAATACTATATAAACAGACGCTCACCTTAATTCGCACCATCATATTGAGATGACCTTGGCTGTACTGCTCGATGACGTCGCGCACGTCGTAGGGCTTGCGTGCCTGCTGGAACTTGCGCCTAGCGACGAAGTACTTGATCTTGCGAATGGCCCTTATCGCGTTCCGGTGCGCCTCCGTCAATCTGAATTTTTAATACGCATAGAGGTGTAAGGGGCCGAGTGGATATGCGATGTGGTTGCGTTCTTGTATATATGTATGTTATAGTGGATGTATATACTTTCTTTTTTTTTTCTTTCTTAGACGAATTATTGTAGATATAATGCGGTTATGGTATATTTACAGCTGAGACGATGACGGAGTAGAGTTTAATTTGGAGTTATTATATACAGTTTCGAGCGGTTAGTTGTAGGTTTATAATGCGGTATTGTTAACGGTTATGTTGGGGTGCAGGGCGATTTTGTGGTGTTTGGTTGTGGCATTCCAGTTACATGCACCGAGGAAAAAAATGAGTAACTTTGCGTCAATTAGCTTTGTAATCAAGATTTTCTGTATTTTTTTCCTCGGCGTTATATATTATTTTCATGCTAATGCATTCAACACTTAAACATTCCTATATAAATATTTGTTTCTTAACATATAACAATTTAATGTGGCGTGTTGATCATTCCCAATGCGCATCACATGAGAGACATGCACGAATGCAGTTGATTGAAATTGAAATAGAATATTGCAATCTCTAAAAATAACCCACGACTACGATTCGCTAAGTAGGTATACTAATTGATGTTTTTCTAGTTCTGTGTCAATGTGTCATCTAACTATAGGTGCGCTAAAGTTGAAGCTGCCAGGCAAAGCTGCGCTTCGTTACTTGTGAAACTAATTTGTTTTTCTTTTCATTGAACTTAATAAATTATGGCTGGCAATGTGAAATATAAATAGCATTCTATAACGATTTTTCTTTTCTTTGTTTTTTTTTTGTTAAAGTTATGCTATCGTTTTATGAAAGCGGCATAGCTTACGCCTGTATAACTAAAGTTAAAAAGCCAACAGCATGATAGACAAATGGGGAATGCGGTGAACAGTGTGGATCGTCTGAAACAACAATATTAACAATACGAACAGTAAAGTGTGGTTCTTATTTCAGTAAACATCGAGTATCTTGTTTTCTATCAAACTATTTAACCTTTAATGCAGTAATGCAAATAAAAAAAGTACCGTTTATCACATCCATTGAACGTATAATGTTTACGTAAGAATTGTATTTACAAAGCATTTTTTGTTAGTGGTTTAATAACTTACTCTTCATTTTAATCGAACAATTTGACAATTAGCCTAGTAGGCATTGTACTTAGGTGAAAAATAATATTTGTTTCCGACTGATGACATATTATGACAATGATTCGTTGATATTTACAGCAAGTGTGATAAATAAGGCGTTTTTATGGCTTTGATACTAAAAAGTAGGTGGTTAAGTTAGCGCAATCGTATATGAATTAAAAAATTTTATACGAAAAATGTCAAATTTCAATGAACAAAAATATTAATCAGTAAGTATCGTCGCATGCTTGAATTGATCGTAATAAGTGTTAAAAAAATAAGTCAGAACGTAAAATGTAATATAGCATTGATTTCGCCTACTTGAGAATATCTTGCACGAAAAAATTACCTAAGTTTAAACGCAATTCCTTGCACGAATCTTGAAAAAAAGTAAACAATTCATTATATAAAGTAGAACAGTATAATATGATAAAATATATATTATTTGAACGGAATAAAGCAAAAAATTATACTTTTAAATTTATCATTTGTACATCCTATACTTCCCTTCTTTCCCTTTAAAAGTATTGACAAAACAAACATTATTTCATAGTTTTACATTGTTCTAAAAATGTGTCTAAAACTCTACGTATACACGCGAAATTTAAAGCAATGCCGTAGTATATTAGACCACCAACGAATCATGCACCAAAAATAATAACAGTAATAATAATTGCACCGACAAAATGAGCCATCATGCGATTATACATTGCGCCAAAACGAGTGTACACGCAATACAACATATGTATATGTACATGACTTTATATATATATATTAGTAATAGTATAATACGTATACGTTATATACAATACGAAAAAATTGGAAATTTCAAGCAAACGCTTCCTCGTCGTATCAATTTTTGCGTGGGTCGACCGACTATATACGTACAACACGCACACATACAAATTTATCATTCACGCATCTACACACGCGTGTCCATCGTGCACATACACAGCACATATATGTGCAATTCTTTGAAAAAAGACGCTAAGAAGGTGTTCAAAAAAAAAATAAATTTTTTTTTGGGGCACACCTACCACACAAGATTTTTTTGGT
>JAPYZP010000543.1:0-23527 GCA_030522985.1 Torymus sinensis | reverse complement strand
CGCGCGCAGAGCCAGGCCGGCCGCGCCAGCTCGGCCAGCGCAGCCGAGGCCGCCGGCGCCGACAGCGGCAAGGTACGCACCGTCAAGCAATTCTTTTGGACCACCTGGCTCAAGTGAGCCAGCCGACTGAGAGGGGGGGCGGCCGCGTTGGTGTTGTCTCATCCTCGTAGCCGCTTCTGACTCTGCGATCCTTTTTTTCTCTCGACCACGCTCGCGCGCACGATGAGGGAGCGGACGCGTGCACACGCGACGAGTCGACGAGCCGCGGACGCCTTGTCGCACCTACGAACATTCCTACTACCTGTTTTTCGCGGTCCGGCGCCAAGCTCTTATCCTCCTTTGTTTTTCTGCATAGCCGGATGTTTCAATGAATTTGGGTAGAGATTTAGACTACTGTACACTCCGCTGCGAGTGAGAGCACCGACCGGATCTTCTCTATCCTTTTTGTGTTTTTGTTTATATTTTTTTATCGTGATTGTTGCGCTCTTGTTGTTGTTATACTGCTATGTACTGACGATCAACACTTTTTATTTGTATTTTCGATAAACGTGCTTTCGACTTTGGTTTCTGCGGAATCTTAGGTGCAATAACGAGCAGTTAAAAAGTCCGGACTTTACTTTGTCGAAAAGAGCGCTGAAAAAGAATAACCTTTCGTTCGCTCATTATGTGACGTTCATTGAATGATTTCGAGAACAATGCCATTGCTCGCTTTGACATAACATTTACATCGTTTCATTATCGCGCTGAATGTTCTAATACCATGTTATCTGATGACAATCTATCCGAAAGAATCGCAAAAGGACTGTCCACTGGATTCCGTAAAACGGTAAACACGTCGACACACAACGCTAAATAAACAGAAAAAGCACCACAAAAGACGAAAAACATAAAAAATCACGTCCGCTATCTCTCTGTGAGCATCTCTTCCTGCGCCACTGCGAACGACGAAACGAGGCGGAGTCCGTCGCCGCCGTCGTCCTCGTTGACATCCTCGTCCCCCCAACTGGCCGTCCGTCATATACTTTTGATCTAGAGAAAAGTATGCGAAAAGGCCCCGCGCATAGAGTGTTCCACTCACTCGCGCGTTCTTCGTCGGTCTCTCGTAAGTTATGCTTCTTTTATTTATCATTTGCTTCAAGACGCTTCTCTTTTTTGGATGCCGGTGGAGAGAAACGCTGTTGTTTTATCCTTCTTACCCCTGCAATATTGTTTGGTCGCCTGTACTATGCCTCCAGTATATGCATCCAGAATCCTGCACCAAAGTAGTTAGTAGTAGTTGGTATTGTTGTTTTGGTACGTTATTTTTTTATTTTGGTTTGCTGCTTTCTGTGCTGAAGCAGTTTTATTTTTATTCTATACCTCGATTTGTAAGCGAACTTGGCATGTGCACGCACGCATTTTATGCAACTGGCAATGAATGAATTTTGAATGAGTAGTAGATTTGATGATGCCTTTTTTTCTTTGTGCGCCAAAGTGCCAAAAATATACTTTGTGTATTAGTTTTGCAAAATTATTCACTTTTCCAAATTTTCATTTTTTTTCTTCCATTTTGCTTTCGGTTTTTGTTTTGTAAAGATTTGTATTGTTACATGATTCTAAAATATGTAATATTAAAAAAATTGTAAATTTTTATATAAAATTAAATTATTTTCGAAATTTTGTTATTTAAAAAAAAACGAATATTTATTGATTTATTTAAGTTAATTGAAGGTAATCAAATATTTTCATTTAAGACTAAAAACTACAATTAACTAAAGTAATGTGATGTGACAGAGTCGCACTTTGCAAAAACAATTAACGTTGTTTTGGAATGGTTTGGTAGTAAGTTTGGCATGGTTGATATTTACACTAGCACTGTCACGGACAAAACAGTAGACAGCGTAACGTAGTATTTAAAAAAATAATGATATTTTTGTAGACATTGAAGAAGTGCATGTGTAGCACTAGCATTTATCACACATTTTTCATTTACATCGCTTCGATACATCAAGATTCTTATTTTATATCACTTTCCTGTATATCACACTGCCCGAACCTTAGCCTTTTTCCTGATCCGATAAATTCATCAAACTATCACCGTCATGCATTATGAATCACAATCATGATTTTATTTTAATTTTTCAGGTATCTATAATATGCTTTGTACAGAATAAAGCACAATTAAAGAAACAAATAAGATTTTTCGAGGGTGTAACTTCTACGCTTGAGTTACAAACATTACTTTTTGATGTATATGTACTAGGCGAATAAAGAATTGCTTATATTTTATTCATTCTGCGCAACTAAATAATGCTACAGGCATCCAATCTCCGGCAAAGATAAACAACGTCAATTGATAATGTAAAACTAAATTTATAGTGTTCAAAAAGTATGATGTATTGTGCATTCATTTTTAAATGTTTGTTCTTGTTTTCTTATTTTCCAAAATAGTGCTTTATCTGGACAAAGTATCAACTGTTTTTTTTTGCACCATTATTTATAAGTTGCTTTATGATTTGCCAAATTTTGTATTTCATTTGCCAAAATCTTCGAATATATTGGATTTTGATTACCTTTTATAGCCCAGACCTTCATTTGGCATAGTGGTATATACTTGCAGTAAATTGAAATTAAAAAAAATAAATAATGTCTTCCTGATATGCTTAGATGCTTGTTCTGCGGCAAGAGTTTTCCATTTTTACCTAGGGCTTTTGAATGTTATGTCATGTTATTACAAATTGTCATGATTATTTATTCATTTATTTTTTTGTATAAAGTTTATAAAAATAGAAATAAGAAAATTTACATATAAATGTTTCAAAGATATAAATGTATTTTATTATATATTTTTACACTTATCTAAAATTACAAAACATAATAAGCGTGCTTTTTAAATATATGTAAATATACAGCATCCACAAAATCGTAAAATCAAATTTTCTCGTGTACATAACCGTATTAAATGTTTTTATAAATTTCTTTTACTTATTCACATGTAAAAAAATTCTTTCAAGGCAAATCTTAATGTATTGGTGTATATTAAGATATATATATATGTCACAAACTATAAAATTCGAAATTTTTCTGGAAACGGTGTAAATCAGAAGTGCAGCGATGCAAATCCTTTTTCCACGATATTAAAGATCAAATTGACTAATAAACTTGAATTTTCTAGAGCATGCTATCCGAGAATCCACCGAGCTCGTGGTTGTCTTCCGGCGTCTCTTACTACCCGGACTCGCTGAACTCGCTGCCGCGTAACACCGGCAGCCACAATCACACCAGTAGCCAAGCTGCGGACGACGAGGACGACGAGACATCGTCGCGCACTGCGTCGACGCGAGTCGAGTTCATCATCGGCTCGCCGACTCGCAAGCGCTTCTTCCGCACGCCGTGGGCGATGCCGCGCTACTTCGACAGCATCGACACCGAGGGTATCATGCAGGAGAGCTTTGAGAATGACGAGTACTCGTTGCGCCGGGGTGAGGGTTTGGCTGAATGCGACTCACTCGAGTGCGGCGACAGGCTCGACAGCGAGAGCTGATGAAAATCCATCGCTTTGCGGGAGATTTGGTGGAGCGAATGGTTTTTGCGTGCGCCCGGTTAACGATCGAGTCCTTCGTACGCGATCTGCCTAGTTTTTTTTCTGTTTTCTATTATAGTTTTATTTTTTGCATCGTTTATTTTTAACTATTGTTATCTTTCGTCTAGTTATCAATACGTCGTTCACGGAACTAAAGAAACATTGTTACTTTTCTGTATCAAGTATTATATACTAATAAACGTAAAGGTTAAATAGTATATTTGAAAAGGTAGATTTTGCTCATACGATGTTACTCGATCGTTAACAGAAAAAGTTGTATTTGCGAAAATGGGCGCTTCGTTGTAAGTAATTTAGTGGTGCAAATGTCGAGTGCAATAAATGTGTTGGTTATTTCTTTCTAAAGTCCGATTTACATTAAATCATTTTTCATTCGAATGAAATTCTTAGAATCACGTAAAATATTTGGTAATTTACAAAACAAAATTATCTATTTTTAATGAATTAACATAAATTGTTAAAGTGAAATCGTTTATAATTGGCTCATATTTTGGAATAAAAGTTCAAGTATTTGAATGTATCTAATACAGAATACAAACGTGGACGTGCATTATAGTATATTATGAGGAATGATCTATAAACGATTTGAAGATAAATTTAAATGCGTGTGAGGAGGTTACGGATTGAAATCACATTCCTGATCATCTGTGCCTAGAAGCTAGATCTAAAGAAGTTGTGAATGTTGCGTTATAAAATGAAACATTTGTCAAGCACATTTCAATAAAGTCAAATAGGAAGACTTTCAGGTAGTCTTGATAAATAAAAATAAAGACTGGCATGTTTTTGTTGAAACACTGTTGATTTTTCGTAAAGTCTTAAACTTATATGTGTAGATAGAGTCAATCCCCGATCTTCCGTAAAATATTTTTTAAAAAGGAAACATTTTTAAACATAACTTCTCCTGTTCTTATATTAAACATGCTAATACATCGAATATAATATGAAGTGAAAAATCGTCCTGAAGAATTGCTAATAATCCGTTTTGTACAATTTAATACTTTATCGATAAGAGGATTTTAAATAACATTTAAAATGATCACCTTTTATTTATAGAATAAAACAGTGCATTTTTATAAAAACAGTTTTTTGGTAGTATATATATAAATAAATATATACGGTGACCTATTTTATTTTAAAATATTATAAGTTTGACATATCTTAAATGTTTAAGAAATCCTCTTTAATGAATAAAACACGTTAAACAAATATCGCATAAATGATATATTACTAGCCAGTCTTGATATCGCAAATTTAGTCAACGTAATTTAAAACAGAAGTTTTTCGCTCTTCTCAATTTTCGAGTAACAATTCAAGGATGAGTTTGTATCGCAAACTTTGCATTACTTGGAACACTCAAATCTATACCACCCTTTGTATTTTGAGCGAATACTGCTGTTTAATATTCTTTTGTAATAGATTTTACATCAAAATTATACCCATGAAAATAATTTAAGATTTTCGAAAACAGTTTTTCTCTATATATAAACACATTTTCAAACTAGAAATCATTAAACGCGTCAAATAATCTAATTGCTAATACGACAAGAAATAGTATAAATACAGCTTTATCAGAAGTATAAAATTCTTTTTATTCATTCCGCAATTTGCATTTTCGAAGCGAAACACTGTCCTACGTGCTACCTTTTCGTGCAAAAGCCACTTGTTATTTTCTGTATAATGTTTTAACCGCGATATTGTTTCATCATTACTTTTGTATTTACTGTTCTAATGTAGTGTATAATTTATATGGTAAAATATTTTTGTTCGACATTGAACCTACGTGTACATTGAGTAATTTTTCTGTTATTTTAATTAAGTTGTATCTTCAATTTAAGAATTTATGTTTGAGTTCACAGAAAAACTCCAACGTTTTTATTTGTTTTAGAATTCACATATCATGCAAGTGACAAACACTCGATTTTTTCATTCAAGTCCCGGATGACATTTTAAGTGAGCAATCAACTTTACAGTCATTATTTATAAATTAGCGAGGATAGACTTAGGCTAGTACTCTATATATTGTCGCCAACCGAAATCGTAGTATGTGTTGCGTTATGAAAATTTTGAAATCTTTTGAAATCACTTCATTTATTAGTATAAGTGTAAGTAATTTAGATTATTCTCGCTGTTATTTATTTTATGTATAAGTATTACATAGTCTCTTTTTTATTTTTTGTTTCAATCGTGACTTTATAATTCCTTAGTGGTACGTTCTTATTAAATTTAAAAATTCGATTTCAAAGATTTCAATCTTTTTCAGTAAATTATATTATGTATTGGCGAAGAATAGAAACAAAAAATTTATCAAAAAGGTTTCCGATTCTTGAATATACTATTGTACTACACAGTTCCTTGCTTCAACCAATTTATTATTCGTGTATGATGAAAATGTGAAAAAGGATGACGATGACTCGAAGTGCGAGCAATCACAGAATGTGATCTTAGTTTTTAATACATGCGAATTTGTGATTAATCGTTTTTAATTTAATAGGACTGATGGAAGTTGTTATTACTGTCCAAACTTTTAAATTAGACGATTTTTTACGATGGAAATAATTCATTATGTAAAGTTTAGAGTTTCATTGATGGCAACTCGTAAGCTTAAGTCAGTGGTATGCTTATTAAATTTTTTTATTATAGTTTAGTTTTTTGTACAAAGACAACAGAAATATTATTCCTAGAGATCGTCTAATTTAGCAAGTCTTAATTTTAAAAGCCTCCATTTTATCAATGCTCCGCTAAGTTGCCTTGTAACTGCATATTATTATTTCTTTGAAAGTGTATGTGTGTATCAGATTGATTTTTGTTTATTAATTCTTTTGTTTATTGCGTAAAAACTATGCTCGCGTTATATGCAGGGCCGTGCAGCGGAGGCTATTATTTTTATAAAAATGGTTGAAAAGTTACGAAAAATGTATAAGAAACTGTTAAGAGTGATTGCAGTTTCTTATATCATTGACGATATGACTGCGTACTTTCTATATAATTCTGTCTTGCATAGGTATGTATTATGATCGTTGTAAGAACGTTATTTTATCGAAGAGATGCTTCTGGCGAATTTTGTAAATATCGACGACTCAAACGTGCGAAATACTATTTAAATAGTTTTAAAATGTACATATTCTAACGTAAAAATGCGATAACGTGATAAAGTTATAATTAAATAAAATACTACGCAATTCCAACATTAGATTGATTCTTTTTTATCTTGTATATTCTACAAAACATTTATTAAAAGTTAGACTTTTGATTATGAATTTCTGCATGATTTTGACTTATTTGAAGGAACTTAATCTTTCGTATTCATTGTTCTTTTTCATCATAAAAATAAATTTTAGCTTTTGAAACTACATTTAATGAAATTCTGGTAGTAATCGATTATGATAATATATAATTATTCCATAGATAAAAAGAACACATACAAAAAGTTGTTGCTTGTTTCTAAATTTTACAATTTATATATTTTTATTATTTATTGTAATGTTTTACAAAAATGAATTCTTAAGCTTTGTCGTGTCAGTTTCAATAATAATTGGAATTTTTAACGCAATCTCTCCTTAATTCAGTAGAATAGCAGATTCATTAGAGTAGTTTATATTATTATACCATCTTTACTTAATTTAAGTCAGAACTATTTATGTTGTATCATATTAATTCTCTATGGTACATTGTAGATGATTCATGTGATTTTCTGTTATGATAGCTATCAGAAATTGTACAATTTATTTTTCCTTTTCTTCAATACTTCATCAAAAATATGCCATTGAAATGCATAATATCTAAACAAAAATAATTATTTTATCAAGTACAGAAAATATGTAAATATATATCTTAAATACATTACGTTCAGTACTGTTTGACCAACTACTCGTTTTCAGACCTATTTCTTTAATTGAAAAAATGTATTTAATAAAAGCAATTATTTTTCATAACTTTTTTAAAAGGCATAGGCAAAATAATTTTTTTTTTTTTACGACAAGTGGTTTTGTGAGTTACAAATAATGTTTTTGCAGTATAACGACGTACAATTAATACGTTGCTAAAAGTTCCTTTATGACCTAAGATCACATTTTATATTGGCTCAATTCATAATTAATAGTATCCCATTTCTTATCGGCGATTAGATCTATTTACTGCTGGTGAGTTAAAAGTGGCTGTTAAATTTTAAGTGTGTTGCAAAATGCACAGGTCTGCGAAATATAATCATTAACAGGATACAAATTTATCTGAATTGCATAAGTCGGTTCCAGTTGAATACTAATGACTTTTTTCAGAAATGGATGCCTGTAGAATATTAAACTAACTTTTCAGATAAATCACCACGACTACAATATTATCGATGGATTTAAAAAGCGTATTAACAAGCTACTGTAGTAAAAAAAAAGTTAATCATTCAAAGGTGCTGAAGTATATTATTGTAAGTCTATTATGATGTTAGTAAGGATCATTTCATTTTTCTTTTTATTTTTTTTTTTCATTTTTCAGTATCGTAAATATATGTATATTTTGAATATTTTAAATTGATCAACAGTGAATCAATAGTGTCAGCAAAAAATTCTATTTTTTTCTGAAAAACTTACTTCAATATTAATATCAATGCGTAAACTAAAATCTTAAACATGCGACTTAAAGACAGTAAGAATTCTTTTATTTTGTATTAAATAAAATTATAAGATAAAGTATTTGCGTCAGGATAACTTTTTATGAAGTTTGTCGTTTTCAATTGATTTGAGATGTGGAAAGAGTTGGCTTCATGGTTGGGATAGGTTTGTATAATATAATAGATTCAAATTTAAATTTTATTATAATCAGACGTTTGAAAAAGATTTATGGTATTGTAAAAAGTGATTTTTGGAAACAAAATTAATATAGAAAGAAAGTTATTTCCCAGCGTCGGTGTTTCTCGCGTCTGACGATATGTAGCAGACTATCGGTTAACTTTATGGTTAGACGGAAAATATGATTTTATCGAAAATATTTTGAGCCGAATATTTTAAATACAGAATTCCAGAAATTACATTAAAACTTAGTATTGTAACAACCATAACTTTTATTATTATTTTTTTTTAATGTTTCTCCTTTAAACAAATTATTTTGCCAGGGAGTCTCACATATTTCAAAAAAAGAAAATAAATCGATAACGCGAGCAATACATTATATAAATTGCAAGATATGAGTGTAAAATTCACAAAATATTGTGCAAATGTGAATATTGTGTTTAAACTCGAAATCCCTTGTTACTCAACACTTTTTGAGGACCGTAAAAAATCGATATTTTGATTCCTTAGATTAGAACTAATTTTGCTGTTATAATTAACTCAAAATATTTATACAATTATATTGTCAGTATAATATTTTTATACGATATATTTTTTTATATTTAGGTATCCTTAGGCATTATAGATAACTTTGCAATATAACTATATGAAACAGAGTACTACTTCGTTTTTTCATATTTTTTAGAATATTGTAACATTTTCTTTGCTCATAATGACTTTTGCACAATGTACTTAGCCTTCATTTCATTACATAATATTTATTCTATTTACGTTTTTGTTTTCTTTTTTTCTATCCTAAAGGATTAATCGAATCCTAATCCATTCCGCACCCCCGTCCAGGGTTATGTCTGTGAATCTGAGAAAACCTTTGGGCGATCCGAGTGCTATAAGAACTATTTGTGAAAACCTGGTTTGGAGTTGTCCGGTGTTATTGGAAAGTTTAGATTTAATGTTTATGTCAGTCACATTGCGTACACACCAATGCCGAAACCAGACTATTTATTATCACGTGCTCACCTTGTAGAATGTGAAAAAATACCAAACCGATCGTGCGAAGTTGCATAGTCACCCATGCAAGAGCTAACCGCGCCTAGGTCTGCTTAATTAATGTCGACGATCGGCCAAGACGCGTCTTCCACTGCAACAGAACTTCGGATGTAACATTTTATTTTTATCTATTTTTACAGATAAATATTACTATAAACATATATTGAATGATTTTTGTCCAATCGCACAAATTTATTGGATATATTACAGTGTGTGTGTGTGTGTGTGTGTGTGTGTGTGTGTGTGTGTGTGTGTATACATTAATTTTATTTAGTTATTATTTTTGTGCTATAATAAATGACAAACTTCATTATTTATGTGCTAGTTTCATGAGTGTATGAAAGTTATAATTAGATAATCAATCATTATTATTACATAATAATACATAGTAATCAATCTTATATAAATTTTTATGATCATATCCTATCTATAATCTCATAATAAACTTACAAGGACATGACTATATAGGTACCGGGTCACTTAGTTGGTTGAAACTTTACAGCAAGGTTTCTTAGTCCGCAATAAAGATCGATTTTGTCCAATTTCTGTTAGTATTTTATCATTTGTTTATTTTTGTTCATCTTGAATTATTCCAACTTTGATCGAACTACTCGCTTTTCATCAAACCATTCCAATGCAATCGAAAGATCCGATTCTCGTCGAACTGTTTGGATTGAATCGAACTACTCGAATGAGAACAAACTATTTATGTAACTTCTAACTACTCGAAGTCCGTCAAGCTGTTTGAACAGTAACTTACACCGACAGTGAGTGTAATGACTGATTATTCCGTTATAAATATTATCGGTAAGAAGTAAATGAGATTAAAGTAAAGAAAGAGTACGCGTTGATTTTAATTCAATACTTGTTGGCAAAGGCTGTCAAAAAAATTCTGTAACTACGTGAAAAAGACTCGACTTCGTTTAAGGCCCAGGTATTTTTTAATGAAATAGGATTTCAGGTGAATAATTTCAAAAAGGTATTGCAATAGATAAGAAAATATTTTATCTGCTTCTCTAAATTCCTGTAGTTTGAAATAATAAGATCATTTCAAACTATCTATCAAAGTTCGAACAGTTAAATTATTTCGATCGAACTTCGAATAGTTTATTAATTTTTAATATTTCGATGATTTCGCACCATAATCATTTCGAACTACCCCGACTGGTCATTTTGAACTATTCAATTGAAGTTTGAGTAGTCGAGTGTTTTCGAGTAATGAATTCGACTCGACTCGAGTTTGTCAAGTTGATCTAATCAGCACTCCTAAAAATTTAGATAAATATGTTACAAACTCGACAAACTCTAAAACGCTAAGTAGATAAGTAGTCAAGTGTAATGAGTCACGTGAATATTATAATCATAAATCTCTCGCGGAATTTACCGATGTGTCAATGCGATTTGATAAATGCCTCGTTGAGTTGTGGAGAGCTATGACGGGTTGTTGGACGGTTCGTCACGGTGACGGCCGTCACTCTGTTTGTGTATTGTGGTGCGGTGATGCAGGAGAAGAGGATAATATGTCTAATTTTCCAACGCGTCTCATCAACTGCAACCACGCGAAATCAACATTATGCAAATTGACTTTACTTGGAATTCGGCACAATTATTTGTGAGGGCGTCCAACCTTTCTGAGCAGTAGGGCAAATTCTTTCGACGGTCGACGCTTCCTCTTACGCATCTCACTCGAATCAAATACATTTAAGTCATATCTGTTTACGTTACGGGATTTTTATGCATAATCGGTTACCAATCCCTCACATTATATATATATTTTTTTTCCGTGGAATTGGAGAATGCATTAGCGGACCATAGAGGGGACATGCGGGTCCCAAATCCCTGTGTGCGGGACTCAGTCGACCAGCCTAATCACCTACGATGAGGACGACGAGCCTGGAGGGCAATACCCACTAAACTGCCACCTCCATAACCTATACTAGACTTGTTTCTCCGCGCCGACAGCCTCTTCAGATTACTTCAGCGCGGTGTCCCTAATTGCGCTAAGGGAATTATCCTACGCTTCTCTGTTCTATTCAGCGCTTTACGTGTTTAAGCTACCTACGTTTTTTCTACCCTTACCGTACGCCCACTATTCTGGCATAGCCGACAAGGTGTTTTTCGGGTTTTTTATTCTCGCGAAGCAGGCTCTCTACGAAATTCGCGCCTGTATTTCAACATTCTTTCTTTCATCGCATCGATTATGATATCCGGTGTTATACGCCCCACTATGCGCTCTAGTTCGATTCATTTATTCTGCTGCCCCACAGTACACGCATGCAGGGCTTTCTAGCTTGCCCATCTTGTGAAGATAGGCGAGGAAGAATCCATGTTCTGTGAGAAACTGCGTTAGATAATACTTGACCTCGCCATGTTCGCGATCGATCCACGGACGTATCCGCCAAAAGAGTCTGCCTATCAACTTTCCTTTTACTGCGCGGTCCCACTCAGTCTTCCACACGCCTAGTACATTTTCTCTTGCTTCTGCCGATGCATTAACCTTTCCTAGCCGGTCTTTATTATGGTAAATAAGTTTCCGTTGTCTGGCCATAAGCCTGATGGGCATGACTCCCGCAATAACGAGCAACGCGCTCCGTCGTTGAATCGCCCCCGGCATTTTTCGATAGAATTCTTTGTCGAGAGCGTCCGCCCATACCTCCGCGCCATAGAGCAAGATCGAGTGAAGGACCGACATGAGCAACCTTCGCTTGCTCGACCTTGGCCCCACTACATTATTAGCCATCAGTCAACTCAGTGTCGCAGTGACCCTAGCAGCTTTTTCCGAGGCTCCTCTAATGTGCTCGAAGAAGCTTAGATTATTATCGAGCGATACTCCTAGGTACTTTACCGCTGTTTTCGTCTCGATAACCGAGTCCGCCACTCTTAACGGTACGATCGTATTTATTCTTTTACGCGTGAGTAGAACTACCTCGAATTTCTGTTTAGCGAGTTGCAAACTGTGCTCCCGGAGTCATCTTAAGATGTGTCGCAAAGCTACCTCTAGCTTCCTTTGGGCCTCCTCTAAGTCCTAAACTGTGATAACAAGGACGATGTCATCCGCATATCGCACAAGATGTGTCCTCTGATAGCCCTTCTAATTTCAGTATACCGTTGTAATCTATATTCCAGATGTCTGGGCCTAGCACCGAACCCTGAGCCGCACCAGCTGTCACTTCTTTTGTCCTACGCCCTTCGAGTGTGTTGTAGAGCAGTAATCTGTCAGTAAGACAACTCTTCATTCTGCGAAACAGATATCCCGGAACTCTAAACCTGTTCCTAAGTGTATTGAGAGCACCTTCCCACTGGAGCGAATTAATTATTTAATTAATTAAATTAATTAAATTCCTGACGTCCAATGTTACTACCACCCAGATCTTCCAAGAATAGTGGTTGACCTACTATCCCTTTTCTGCTGTGTTGACTATCCTTTTAACCGCATCTATTGTCAAGTGTCCTGATCTAAAGCCGAACTCTATATCAGAGAGGCCTCGCTCCGGCGGCTTGATTCGCGGCCTGCAGTCACGGTCTTATGATCTTCTCAAAAACCTTACCCGAGGTGTCCAGCATGCACAGCGGCCTGTACGCACCGGCAGTGTTTAGGTCAACCTTTGCCTTGCCGATTAGAATTGCAGGAGCTACCCTTCCTGAGGCACCCGTTGTACATGTCCAGTAGCAGTTGCGGGCAAGCCCTCCCAGCGACCTTCAGTGTCCTCCTGTTCTTGAGTGAACCCACTGCCTGCTTTAACTCGGTCTCTAAGATCTCGTCTATCTCTGTTGCCACGTCTGCTCCTCTAGGTCCGTGGTCCGGAAAGAGCTCGTTTACGATCCTGTCCATCGTCCGTGCGTCTTGTGTTATATTGGGTGTCGGGGGATTCAGTCGCCGCATTCCGATTTAGTATCCTTTTCCCCAGACACCTGTGTCAACATTCTCGATCAACAGTCTGAACTTTTCATTCTTACTCTTGTTTATTACCCACTCTAGTGCTAACGCCTCGCAGTTTTCGCTTCGGGTTAAGTAGCAGCTGAAGTATGTTACCACCCCCCCCTGATTTTAATCCAAGCGTACCCTGTTCCATGTTCTTTCTTCGCAACCGGCACCCTCCCAAGGTTCGCGATGCAGATGGCAGCCGTCCATGTGTCGTCCGAGAACCACGACGGCCCTTTCGCGTTCACGTACTGTTCGTTTAGGAGCAATAAGTCCACGTCTCCCTCGGCTTGTATTTCCCAGAGGAGATCGTTCGCTAGTTTGCTCCTGTGCATGTTGCCCTGCATTATTCTAACTGTCCCCGCCATTTCTGAGCGGCAGATTCTTATTTGCTAGTGCTGTCTTTAACGCCTGGCACTTCACCGTCCCTAACATATGCGTTTGCTCCGCGATCGTTACTCCGAGTTCGGCGCACAGTACGCAATGTGGCCCCAAAATCGACGCCCGTCTTCACCTTTTTGAAGGGTAGGTTGCAATTTTGCAATTTTTGCAAAATCAAAAAATTGTTTGAAACGTTTTGAACAAATTTACATGTATTCTGTGGCTGATTCTAAGAACTGTTTATTCTTGGTAATTTTCTTTATAAGTTTACTGTTTTCAAGAAAAAAATTTCTAAAGATCAAAGTAGTATATCAAAGTAGTTATATCAATCTTTATAATTTTTTTTTTGAAAACAATAAACTTATAAAAAAAATTGCCAAGAATAAGAAGTTCTTAGAATCAGCTACAGACAACATGTAAATTTGTTCAAAGCGTTTCAAACAATTTTTTGATTTTGCAAAAATTGTTCATTTGCAAAATCAAAAAAGTTGTTCCAAACATTTTAAAAAAATTAATAAGTGCATTCTTTGAGTGATTTTGAGAACTTTTTTCCTTTGCCACTTTCTCTGTGAGCTTTCGAGAAAAAAATTCACGGATGCTTTTGCGAAAATGTTTCAATTCGGGAGCCATTTTGTAAACACTAAGGGGAAAAATCGATCTGCGAACCATGTATTCTTAAAGTTCATACTTTTGTTCCACGGGTTAGGGGAGTTACAGATGCATTGCAGACCGGAAAACCCTCAAATACTCGAGTAAAAAAAAGAGCCAAAAAATGATGGTCTTTTTGTTTCAAACTGTATTTTCTCATAATTAATAATTTTTGAAGAAATTTGGTGGGTACCATCAGAAAGAGCATATCCTAAACTATACAAGTATGTCCCTCTCAATTTATTTAGTCACGAATAGAAATAGTTATGAACCGTCAAAGAGCGGTGTACCACGAGTGGCGTTCTCGGCCGTAACGGGTTAACATACGAAATCAAATTCCTGTCTTTACTTTGACGTCATAATACAACGACGCTTGCATCTATATTCAGGTACTGTTTATTCGTTTATATTGGTTGTAAATGTCTTTGTAATTCAGAACAATTTCTATTTTCATTCATATCAGCGACCTTAATTTTGTATCATAAAATATTATGACGCGATAAAGCTTTAGCCTAAACCGTACAATAACTTCGGTCAAAATAAGAATTGTTACAGGAAATTTTCAAGAAGATCAATAAATGAATCATTATAATGAAAAGGTACATTGAACTATAATTAATTTTTTTACTTTATTCTTGGTGGGTAATCACATTTTAAAAGTAATAAATAATTCATAAATGTATACCATCAAGAGATTAACACATCAAAGATTAGAAATTAATCATATAAATTCATTCCTGAAATCTTAAAATATAGAGGTGATAAAAAATAGAATTGTTCTAAAATTGAAGAAACATAATTGTTAATTTACAATCAAATATTTTTAATGATATGTAAATTTATTTCAATTTATATTAAAATCAAATTTTTTAAAAATTATTATGAGTATTGATTTATTATTATTATTCTTGTATTATAATTGTTGTTTTACTAAAGTGGTTCATTGATTAAATTAACTATTTCCATTATCTTCAGTTTTCTATTTTAAAAAACAATTACTATATCAAATGTATTTTACTTTTGTAATAACTACTAATAGATTGTTTGTGAGAGTTTTAGGAGATCTTGAATTTTGATGTAACGTTAAAAAGTACTTTCGTATAATTCAAATGGTATAAATCAACTTGAATCTTACCAAATGAACCTTTTCTACGGTATAAATGTGTATTGATGGGTAAATAAAAGAAACCCCTTTTTAGTAACACAATTAATGTAATATTCTAAAACGAATGATTTAAGTAACGGAAGTATCGAATATGTCGTTAGTTGTTCTACTATATTTTCTTAGAGAAGCAACAACCCACTAATTTTTTTCAAAATTTAAAAGTAAACGAAAAAAGCGATCCCCACATACCGCGATAATTACATACATATATATGAAAGTTTCATATCCAGAATCTTATCAATCTATTTAACAAAAGTATAAGTGGTGAAAGTTATTTTTATCATTGAATGAGTTGTCAAATTTCCTATACTAAAATAATCTTAATTTTTCAAAATATCAATCGTCACCAAGTGATAAAAGATAATCTTACTTATTACCGTGAGTCTTATTTATTGCATACTGTTCAATATATGTACTTCAAAAATTTTAATAATAAATAATTCGAAGTATTTGAATTATTGAGAATACAAAACTCTGTCAATGAATAGAAGATAGTGTGCTGCTGTTTTCGAGTTAATTTTTTTTACATCTATCATTGCAAACGATTGACGCAGAACTTTTACACATCTTATCTTCATATAATATATATTTATTTTTAGCTTAGGTATCTTTTTTTTAATGATGTCCAAATTAAAAATACATTCGTACATACGTTTTATTAATAAGATTTAATAGATATACTAATACTCGATTCTTCGCGCCATTTATTACTTTGAAACGTACTATGTCCTCGATTGATTACTGCTTAACCCTTTGAGTCACGATTTTTTCCAGAACATCGATCCGTTTTTTACACTAATTTGTTATTAACAATATTGGCTTTTAATAGTTGTGCAATATCATGATACTTTTAACACTTGTTGGATTATTGGCAAGGCAGTGACAAAAAACCGCAGAGAAATCGATAACAGACGGCTGCTAATCGATAATAAATCGATAGTGTCTAGGTGGGACACTGGTGTCCCGCTGTGACTGAAAGGGTTAATACACTACAATGATATTGAAATAAAATATTAAACTTTTTATAATAGTAATGTTTGGACAACATCAGATCATCCGTTTCGTAAAAGGCCATCTGAGTATCTGTACATACTATCTGAGAATAAGTTTTGATACGGTACTTTCTCAAAATTCGTTTCGGAAAAAAACAGACTCCAAAGCTGCTTTGAAACTGTACGAATTTGGAATTCGCTTCAAAAAGGTTATATCCTCCTCCTCCTATGTTAAAAGGGATATGGGTTTAAGGAGGCAGCTATATTGCTTTTAGAGGGCTGCCATATTGCTGAGCAAAAAATATGATTGGTCGACCCAAATTAGGGCCTCGGCGCGCGTAGCGCGCTTAGAATTCTTAGTCAACTAAAAAATAGATATTTTCAGTCAAACTGGCGGGTTTAAAAGTGGATCTTAGATTCATGGTCAGTTTAAAATTGTTCTACAAAATGTCTAATACAACATTCTACATGAAAAAATACAAACTATAATTAAAGCTCATAAGATAAAACACAATTTTTCTTATATAATGAATTGACTGCTTAAACTTGAATAAAAACATTTACACGCATGTTAGTATCTTTTTGAAGCGAATTCTGAATTGGTACCATGTCGATATGGCTTCAAAGTTGATACCTTTTCAAAATGGATTTTAAATAGCTATCGTTTCTGATGAGTGTTTTTAATTTTAAGTATTGTAGTATTTGTTGTAGTATTTGTTATAATTTGAAGTATTTTGAGGTATTTGTTGTAACTCTGAGTTATTGTGTAAAGAACAAAAGCTTTATTATTTTAAGCTTACAATAATTATTACAAACTTATAAAAACGATACAAATACTTTGAATAATGCATTTACATTAATTTGATAATGATAATGTTAAACGTTTATGTAACGTTGATGAAGTGAACATTTCATACGAGAAAGTAAAGTAAGTACTTAAGTATTTTATTAGAATTGTATCACAAATGAAGAATTTATATCTGATATAATCTCGTATACGTATGTGTCTATTTTTTGTTTTTTATATATAACATGTCATTCAGAAGTATAACCTTATCGTAGAGGTAATTCACAATTCGGCGAACAGCGCGTAGATCTTATATTCTGCCCGGTGCTCAGAAGTGAAAAGGATTATTATCTAATCGGGTGAGGCATTCTTTCACGCAAAAACTTTAATTAATAATGTTAGTTTATTGAATGAATTGAGTGAATGTCGAAAACAGCCGTACCGCACGACTTGGTTTCCTTTGTCATCTTACCGAGGCAGTTTCTAATCGGAATACTTAGCGTTTAACATTAACAATTCCTAAGGGAGAGAGAGAGAGAGAGAGAGAGAGAGAGAGAGAGAGAGAGATCGCGTCGAGATTTTAGCATTATCGCCAGCCGTGAATTCCAGTGTACTTAACGGTCACCTATACATGATAAGCGTCGACGATATTAATTCAATAAATTGATATAACAATGACGGAAGCGTTTTGGGCTTACACGTGCAAAAATTTACCAACACTGCTTCAATAATATTATAAGCTCTTACCAGTGCGAACTGCGTTTGAAGATTACCGATGTCTCGCGATTAAGAGTCATTCCTTCGCAATGACATGTTCAAGTGAAATTTTAAAATAAAATAGAGACTATTCACACCCGAGGCGTGAGACGGTAAACACAATAAAACAACATTCCAGGGTAATTGCAGTCATTACCATTATCTTGAATGAGAAATCCTTAAAGGGTCCTTGAGGTACATGAACTCCTACGTAATCATATAAGATAGCACTACTTAAAATTACTGAACGTAAGCGACCTTACTTGGTTTTACTATAGATCACGTACTATTTATTATTTCTTCGAATTGATTTTAATATACGTAGAAATTTAGACGTACTTTTAGATGCGAACAAGGAAATAAATATATTGAGTATTTAATCTAATGCCAATATCGTGCGCATTATCTCCGATAACGTTTTCGCTCAAGAGCGAAACGGCAATTAATATCTTGGAGAAATACTGAAATCTTTCTTTGTTGTTATGTTATTCTTACATTCAAAATATTTCTCTTTCTAACAAGGTCATTGGTCTATCTTAAAATTAATTCGTGTCCAGGATGAACATTATTTGTTTATTTTTCTAATTTCTAAAATAAACGCAAGCGGAATTTAAGTTTTCTGTTAAGTAATTTAAGACTCACAGAAATAATATTGGATTAATGAAAAACTATTTTACTAGGCAAAATGAGAAAGGTGGAAAGTAACGCTGCAGGAGCAGGCGATTATAATCCCATTGAACACAGGACACCCGAGCAGCTCAACGCGTATGCGAGCACAATCTATGTTTCTAACTAATATTTTCTAAGATTCGTTAAATAACTCATATTTAAATTTATAGAAGTACCTTTGGGGCTTTTATACACTTACTAAAAGGAGGCCTTGGTAGTGGAATATTGTTTATGCCTTACGCTTTCAAAAAAACCGGATATCTTGCGGCAATAACTTGCAGTATTATTATTGGAATCATCAGCGTGCATACTGCTGTAATAACGGTAAAATTATAATTCATTCTCTAAGATATTGATCTATACGTACAAATACTGGACAACGATTACATAAAAGAAAAGGATGTAAGTACACGAAAATTATGCCTTCAATCCCCAACTTATACCTTGTTGTATATTAATACAGTTACATATTGATATAATATTATCTGAATTCGAAAATCGTTGACTTGTATATAATTATTTAAAGTGAGCAATGTTTGAATTCACAGACAAGAATAATCGATTCGAATTGTATATTTCCTTCATCGATATTTTACGACGGGAATCAGTGGTTCAAAATTGGTGGTGTTGAAAAAAATTTTTATTGACTTAATTGGTTTGAAAAAATGTGCCCACTCCAGTAGAACGAGTCGTGTCCAATCAGACCGGCCCTCTCCTCCAGACAGCCTCTGATGATTCGTACATTGAAACTGGATCGGAGGCAACGGCAGACTGTAATTTTCTTTGACGATCGGATCGACTCGAAAAGAAGATCAAAATGCGCTCGGCAGAGACAGCGTATAGCTGAATGGGGCAAAAAGAGCATCGCGAATACGACGGCGCAAAAAGGGGCCTATCCCCTGCCGATATCGCACAAGCTTTGTGTCCGCGCGTACATTCTCAAGGCCCTCGCGCGACGTCTTGAAACCAGTTTTTTGTACAGAGCCGCGCTCAAACTGTAGCTGCATATGCGTGCGTTGCAGGTGCAATGCTGCCAGATCCTGTGCAGGCGGGCCCGCGTACCCACGCTCAATTTCGCGGACACGGCCGAGACCGCCTTCAGGCTAGGACCCGAGCTCTTTCGAAAGTACGCGGATGCCTTCGCCCTCGCCGTCAACATCATCGTCTGCTTCGTGCAGTACGAGACAGCCATCGTCTACGAGCTCTACATTGCCACTTCCTTTGAGCAGGTGAGATAAGAACCTTCTGGCGGAAGGAAAGAAAGCGCTGTATGCGCGCTTTGCGGGAAAGCTGCTGAGACTATAAAGGAGACTCAGTTATCGATAAGAGATCAACAAGATAAGACCGTTTTATTAGTCTTGAAAATATTTAAATATTTATTGAGGACTGATACTAGCCTGAGATGCAAGTTATAAGAAAAATATGTTAATGGTCAGAAAAAGTATTATACGGCAATAGTATATTTTCAAAAATTTTAATTTTCGGCTTTAAAGTATTACGCTATTGTTAATGATTAGCATTCAAATTGTCAATACTTTGTCGTAAACTTAGTCGTCAAGTCGCACGACGGATCAAGCGATTATTTTAGCTTAGGTAAGTGCCGTATTCAACTAATGTATATCTCATCGTTGTGTTGATAAAAACAGGTGAAAATCATGCGTCATTTCTTAAAAAAATATTCTTTATTGACCTCCACAATCTCATTGAAAAGTAATATACAACCATACAATGAATTTGTTATTTCCAAAATGCAATTTTTCAGGTGCAATTAGGATAAAGTTCAAAAATTTGAATTAAAAAAAATTAAAGAGTGCATATTATACAATTTAATAAAGTTAAGAATTGGGTCCTTGAGTTCTATGTGACTGGCTTCAATATAGGCACCTGGAAATTAATCTTTGAAAGATAAGAAATTAAAAATACTATCTGGATTACGAATATTGTACATTCGTAATTACTAACCTAAACGTAGAATTTTACGAACGATGCAGGTATAAAAATGTAATTTATTTTATCTTCACTTCAAACCTAATACCAATACATATTTCGACATTAAATAAAAAACTTTAAAATATATTAAACAACAAAAAAACCTCTCTTAAAGTAGATCATACCGCTTAATGTTTCTATTATATTTTTCTATTAAATAAATTTCAATTAACTTAAAATAATTATCTGTAAAAGATATAATATATAACCCAGATAAATAAATTTTTTAATTTTTAAAAGAAATCCATGAAAAATCTATTCGTTAATATTAAAAAATGTTTAAAACATCATGAAAATCAGAAGAATGAAGCATGAAATTTGTCGGCAGTGCGAGTTACTAAATTGCATGAATGAGTTGAAACTTGGTCTGAATACTTATTCACAGTAGAATGACAGGTTGTGTCCTTGGCCGCGGAGGGTTGCGTCCGATGCGCGTTCCACGTGCGGCTACTTGGCCCCGATCTTGCTTCGGCAAGTTCATTAAGTATAGGGAATCTTAAAAGCTGCCCGAATCGTATGATGGCAAATTATTTGCCAAAATGTGTTCAGAAATTTTAGTGATGATTATCCGCATTTACATTAGTGAATATGTGTATAAATAATAAGAAACTTAATTTTATATATAACAATAATAATAAAAAACGAAATTTTATGCATTTTCAAAATCTTTATGAATCTATATATTTCGAAGATTCTAATGATAGTTGTAATGTTAATATTAATATTGGTTAAAAGTTGATTAATATTTGAAAAACAAAATAGACAGCAGAGCTGTTAGCTTCTTGAATAGCTTCTTCATTAATATTACAAGTTATGCTTTATTTTATAAATAATTTGTTGGCATACGTTTAACTAAGAAAATAATCCATCAAACTATAATTACATTAGATAATAAAAAAATTTTAAATGTCATGTAAATTTCATGAGATTCCAGTCATAAATGAACAAATAATCAAAAAACAATAAAAATGTGTACGTACATGTAATAAGAAACTTATTTTGGAAAATTTTTGCAGAAATAATAATCAATCCAAGGATGAATATATTTACAAAATTGCAATTTTCGCATAATTAACGTGATCAAAGAATATAAAAAGATATTAACAATAAAAAGAAAATTTTATATCTAGCTTCAACAAAATATATTCATAATTATTAAATTCTTTATATTCTACGTTTAAAATAAAATAATAAATTCATAGTGAAAAATGATAGGTATGTTTAGAACATCACCTTGGCTTTGCAATTGTTGGGCTTAATATACGCATACCACATTCAGGATTACAGAATTGTGCGAAAACGTTTCGACTGATCGAAATCAGCTTTGGGGGCTTTATTTATATTGCTTTGCAGTACTTAGGTACAAATTTTCAAAAGGATAGGACCGTCCCTTAACAATTCTACAAGTGCTTCAAAAATACCCTATTTTTCATGCCTTTTTAGGGAGTTTATTGCTATTTTGAAATGTAATTATTGCATTTCCATTTTTTTATTCAAATCTCCTTTGTAGAAAATTTCATGGGGAACAAATTTGGTCCTATGAATATGTTCTCTAAAACGCATAGTTAAGAAGTTATTTTCAATAATGTATGAGAAAAACCGTTATTTTGACGTATTTTTTCACGTTTCGATTTTTCCTGCAGTTAGCATAACTTTTTTTTTGTGCACCCCGATATTTTCGTTCAATTTGTTATGGAGAAGCTATAGCCAAAAAAGACAATCTACGTCAGAACGCATCCATATCTGAATGATTATGGGCTTAATTCTCCCGGCTTATTATAGGTTTAATCTACTGAAACCGTGTCTGTATGTGAAAGATGATGTTTTGCTTGCATAGAAGTCGCAGTCGTTATAAAAAATTTCACTACAATGTTATTATAGTATATAAGAAAATTATTATGCTATTTAATTGGACTATAAAACATTAATTTGAATTCCTTAAAAGCAGGTTACTTGTGTTGGTTACTTAGGAATTCAAATTTACAACAAAGTGATCATTGTTTGTAAATATATGCAACGTACTGAATGATAATAAATAATCAGTTTACTGCCTATAAAAATTTTTCTTGATAATAAAATATTTATTGCTCTTTTACAATTCCAGTGTAATAATGTTTACTAATATGTTAATTTATCAATCTTGGTTAACCAATTATATGTATTTTGAACAAGTTTTTGCAATATTATTTGACATAATTAACAAATTTTTATATGTATAACATATGTATTTTCATAATATCTCTGTAAATGATAATGGAATTTTCACTTTGTAACAATAATGCTTTTATTTATAAACTTTTTAATTGTAGTCAAACAAATCTTAGTAGACACTTTTTTTCAAATAAACTTTTTATTACGTAGAATAATAAAATTTTAAAAATTAATTTATTTGCCTTGAGGAGTATATTTAATCTTCTTTAACTAAATAAGAGCAGTATTTATCATTCTTGGTTGATCTAAGGTTCGAAGAGTGAGAGCAAGCAGTAGGTATATGCACTGATCGAGAGTTCAAACTAAACCTCGTATACTTAATAAGCTAGCAGACGACCACTACAATTCGGAACGGTTTCCGTTCGGTATCAGTTTCTCATCCTACTAGTGTATTTGGCGCGCTACGCGCGCCCTCTGTTCTCCGTTTCTCGATTCCATTCGAGTTTCGATATGGATTCGAGATCGAGATTTCGAGAACAACTCGCAAAATACACTCGAGAAGTGAACGAATATCGAACGCTCAATTATAATAAAGGACTAGTGTATTCGGCGCGCTACGCGCGCCCTCTGTTCTCCGTTTCTCGATTCCGTTCGAGTTTCGA
>JAPYZP010000542.1:2055-25596 GCA_030522985.1 Torymus sinensis | reverse complement strand
AGCCTGGGTATAATACGAATGTACATAAATTTCTATATTTAAAAATCCATTTATTATTTATACCTAATACTATTTTACATAAAATTAATTTATCTAAAAAATTAAAAAATTTTATCTCACAATTACTTTTCATGAACGATAAGGCACAATTTCCTATCTTTAATAAACTTCACTTGAAACGGTACAAAAAAGAATTTATAAATAAAGTATTTGCCTATTGATTGTGTCAGGAGATATTATCGAACAGTCTTTTAAAAAGAAATTTTTTCCATAATTTAGAAAAGTCTGTATAACATTTTACGTTGCATGCGATGTTGCAATTCTCCTCTACGAATCATTGTAAAAATAACTTTATAGATAGCACGTTCCGGGTATTTTTGTTTAACAAAATCACTAACAATGTTTTGTTCCGAAACTTGCGTTCCAATCGCGAAACGTTTCTTTAACTGTCTTTCAACGCGAGTTAACATTTCATGATCTTCATCTGTAGTAAAACCTTCCGCTCCTGAAGCAAAAACCAAATAAGTTTCTTATTTAATATTATCTTATTATGGTATTAGATTAATAGAAATTAAAATTGTTTTCAAATGTATTACCAGCAAGAGATCCAGACATAGCGGCACTCATAGTTGATACTTGGAATAATCGAAGTGCTTCGTCAACGTGAGTTTCGGTCGCAAATGGTTGCAATCTCATTTTTGCCAACGATTCGGAAATACGAATGATAGCTTCAAGCTGACGAACAGTAATCGGAATAGACAATCTTTTTTCACTTTCTTTATCATGCTCGTGTGTGGAGGTGCGCATCATAACATAACGATTTCTTAATTTTTCACCGGCTTCTATTGTAAGACGTGGCCCACAGGTTCTAAAAACATGATAAAAGAAATATGTCTTTCAATAATCTGAACTTATATGTTTACATTTTAATAAATTAATATTTTACTTATAAACTTACGTTCTGCAGTAATGAATATATTTTTTAAATATAGCCACAGGTAATTCGCCTTCCGGTGCCGTACTATCGTTATTATGATCGGCATTAGCATGAAGACTTAAAACGTGCTTTGCTAAAGTAATATCTCTCTCTTCTTGATGCTCATCTTTGACAATAAAGATCATATCAAAACGTGAAAGAATCGTCGGCATAAAGTTTATATTATCTTCGCCTTTAATGTCATCCCATCTACCGAAAACAGAATTAGCTGCTGCTAAGACGGAACAGCGCGTGTTCAAAGTCGTAGTTATTCCAGCTTTTGCAATAGAGATGGTTTGCTGTTCCATAGCTTCGTGAATAGCTACTCTATCATCTTCTTTCATCTTATCGAATTCATCTATACAAACAACACCACCATCAGCCAAGACCATTGCTCCACCCTCCATTACAAAATTGCGCTAAAAATAGAATAAAAATACATATTCATTTAAAAAGCAACCTTTTTAAAACTTTTAAAAAGTATATAATGCTTTTGATAATTTTTTAGTAAGAGCAATAACTATTCATGTATTGTTTTTTGTTTTCTTTTTTTAGAGATAATATTTTTGAACATACTTTTCAACAGATAAAAGAGATATTTAATGTTTAAATTATTTGGACTTATTTTTAACGGTTGCAGAAATATATAGGTACAAATTCGTTGCCATTAATATTTTATTTAAAAATCACTTGGAGAAATTGAAAGTAACAAATTCGATTTTCAATAATCAATTAAGTTTAAGAAGCGACGAAATCTGCACGAGCGGCATCTAAGGAACCTCGAAGTTTTACGTACAGTCGATCATCACTTAAGATCAATTAGGAAAGTCGGAGACATTACAACGAGCATATAAAAAACGCGATACATGCAGCGTCGCGGGGATTAGACTGAAGTTTATTAAGAGAGATATACAAGTAGACACGTGGGCGACTGCAGGACGAGATAGGACGACCATGGAGTAAACAAAATAAAAATAAATCTTAATTGAAGAGACTTTAAAAAATACATACTGTTGCTGGATCTCTCATTACTGAAGCTGTTAAACCAGCAGCAGAACTTCCTTTCCCTGACGTATACACACCAACTGGAGCAACGTTTTCCACAAACTTTAGAAGCTGTGACTTGGCAGTACCTGGATCACCAAGCATCAGCACATTAATGTCACCTCTTCTACATAAACCATCTGGCATTCTTTTTCTGGATCCACCAAAAAGTAAACAGGCAATGGCTTTTTTCATATCTACTGCTCCATAAATACTTGGTGCTATACTTTTAGTGATTCTTTCATAAATGTTTGGATCCGCAGCTAAACGTCTGAACATGTCTTCTTCTTCAGCAGTAGTACTTGGTTGAGTTCCTGAATGCCAAAAAAATACATTGTATTATAACTATCCTTTATTCTTGGTACCAGTAAAATAAAATCTTAATGAAATAACATACCACTACCAGAATGTTCGCCATCTACTGAAATACCAACAACACGAATATATGAAGACCTTATACCAACTAATGCTTTATCTTTACTTCCAGCTTTAGTACCAGCTTTTGCCACTTTTCTGATAGAGAGTATACCAAGAATCAGTACTCTATTTCCTGGCACAACACGATCACATAAATAACGATCAACATATAATTGTACATGTCTTGGCATTTCTCCTTGAGGTACTTGGTCATGAAGTTCTTGCAGTTTCAAAATTTGGAAATCAACACAATTACATTTATCAGGCATAATAAAAAAGGGATCTAAGGGACATTTTGGCCTTCCCGCTTGTTCTCTACAAATTTATAAAATAAAAAAAAAGTGAATAATAAGTTTTACATTATTACAGTGCAATTTTCAAATACTTACGTTGTACACTGCCTAGGCATAGGGTAGCCTTCTAAACCAGGTTTGATTGGTATATTTGGAATAACATTCCTACACGATCTACATTGGATGGCAATTTTTGTGGCTTTTGCTCTCACACCAGTTGCAGCAATAATAATGCCAGAAATTTTGATTAATTTTGAAACAGTATCAGGCTATAAATATTAATTGATTTTAATAAAGCTATATATAAGTAATAATTACAAAAACTTAAATTTACAACTTACTTTCATTCCTCTCAAAGAAATGCAATTTGCATCTGATATCAAAAGAATCTGTATATCTTCTACTTTTTCTTCTCCTTCAGGCCTGGGGTTAGTAAGTTCATCTGCAACGTTTTTTGCTGCTTCTTCGAATATTGGTATATATTCAGTTGGCTCCTTATTGATTTTTTCTGCCAAAGACTCATCATACGCAGCTAAGTCCTCCAAATTAATTTCAATAAAATACTTCTTCAAATTGTAGTTTCGTTTCAATGTATCTCTGCAAAATAGAATTAATTTAATAAGTATTTAAGAAATGTGATTGATTATTATACAAAATGCATTTATGTATATCAATTATGGATTGACCTGTATTTGTAGTTGAAATTGCCCTCATGAAACTGTCTGATGAATTCTTTGAACTTTTTCTTAAAAGCTATAAAGTTGATTTGCTTATTGCCAGGTTGATCTTCGGCAGCAAAATTGTCAGAGAAATATACTCCAGGATCATCGAAACCTTCCATGACTATAAACTACAAATATTTAAATACTTAGGGTTAAAAAATTTTAATGAACACAACAGTAATAAACAAGAGAAGATTCGCGGTACGAATAGTGCAGATAGACCGACGAAACGTGATACGCACACAGTCGCGTGAGAAAGGCGGGAAAATAGCATATATACTACAACATCATTGGCGCACCGCCATGTTTTCATCGAAGCTATGTGATTGGCTCCAATTCTAGCCATCCTAGCTTATCATTTCACCAATAACAAAGCTACCTATATGATATTCGAAATTTTGGAGTCCTGTCCTGCAGTAGATGATAAAATATTCAGCAAAAATTTTGCTTTGTCGATGTTATAAATATAATTTTTTTGATAAATTCACCAAATAACACTTCAACTAAGAAACTTTCTAAAATATAAAAAAATCGAATTTGAACAATATCAAAGATAAATTTCTATAAAAACGTTTTCCTGCTTACTAACGAACTTTTTGAATGAACAGAGGCGCGCGCGAGGCGTCCGTTGGTTGGCGGCGTTGGCGCGCGTCAAATCGTCAGAATGGCGTGTGTTTTTGTTCCTGGACGGCTCGCGGTGGGCAATTTTACCGCGAAATAAAATTTTTACAAATCCGAGTGTCGTTTGTCTTTCATGATCAAGTGTCGGGAAAAGCACCGCAAGCATGTATATAAAGTCAATGGTCCTCGAGGGCTTCAAGTCCTACGGAAAGAGAATAGAGATCAATGGCTTTGATCAGGAATTCAACGCTATCACGGGTTTGAACGGCAGCGGCAAATCCAACATCCTCGACTCAATATGTTTTGTGCTGGGTATCACGAATCTCGGACAGGTAAAACGATTGAGCTTGTTGTTTATTACTTTTATTGAACTTTTTCATACTTTCCTTCTGTTATTAGCGAATAGAGCTAACTGTCATAGAGCTTTGTATTTTGTAGGAAACATAGCCTTACTCTTTCAACAAGTGTTTATCTACGGACCTAATTTTGATTAATATATAAAACCTTATCAGTAAAACCATTCTTTTTATTAAAATATTTTTCTATTCAACTGTTTCTTATTTTAAAAAGTAGCAACTGTTGATTTTATGATAAAATACTTCCTCAACAGGTTCGAGCCAGTTCTTTGCAAGAACTTGTGTACAAGTCGGGCCAAGCAGGAATAAAGAAAGCAAGTGTCACAATTGTTTTCGATAATCGAAACCGTGAAACTTCACCTATGGGATATGAAGAGTACGAAGAGATTACAGTAACAAGACAAGTCGTTATTGATGGAAAAAATAAATATATGATCAATGGATCCAATGTGCCAAATAAAAGAGTACAAGATATGTTTTGTTCTGTTCAACTAAATGTCAACAATCCTCATTTTTTAATTATGCAAGGTAGAATTACTAAAGTGCTAAACATGAAACCTCCAGAAATTTTGTCTATGATCGAAGAAGCAGCAGGAACAAAAATGTATGAAACAAAGAAAGCTGCATCATTAAAACTTATAGAAAAGAAAGATAGCAAACTACGTGAAATCAATGATGTATGTTTTTTTTTTACTTAAAATACTTCACTTTTTAAATTTATAACTTTTTTCTTGATTATTTTATATCTTTTTTATATCATAAATTATTACTTCTTATTGTAGATTTTAAAAGATGAATTAGGTCCAAAGATAGCAAAACTTAAAGAGGAGCGTGCTCAATACATGGAATACCAACGTGTAACAAGAGAACTTGAACATTGTAAAAGAATTTATACTGCATGGAAATATGTGCATGCTTTACGTAGCAGTGAAAAAGCTAATGAGGATGTTCAATTAATAAAAAAGAAAATTGAAGAAAAACAAAACAGTATCAAAGACGGAGAAGAAGAAATAAAAAATATCGAGAAAAAAATTGTTGAAATTACTGAACAAAAGAATGCGGTATGTACATATATATTTGTTTAGTTTTTAATTACTAATTTTTAAATATATTAAAAAATCAAATTATTATTTACTTTATAATTTCAGGAACAAGATGGTAGTATAGGTGAGATTGAACAAAATCTTCGTGAAGCAGAGAAAAAAGAACATAAATTAACTGCCGAAATAAATAGTAACAAAGAAAATATTAAAGCAGCAGAAACAAGTATTAAACAATTAAAAATCAATCTTAAAGATGATGAAAATTTATTAACAAATAAGCTAAAAGAAATAGAAAAAGTGGGTGGGTTGTTTGAAAATTTAAAAGAACAAGACCGCCTAGATTCAGAAGCTGTTGTATCCGCTCAAGAAGCTTATCAGAAAATCAGTTCAGGTCTATTACAATGTGATGATGGTACCAATGCAACTTTGGAACAACAACTTATAACAGCTAAGCAAAATCTTAGTCAAGCTCAAACTGAAATAAAACAATGTGAAATGACATTAGCTCACAATAAACAACAATTAACTAAAAAGAAAACTGATATGCAAAGTACAGAGAATGAATATAAGAAAGATAATAAAAAGCTAGAAGACATGCAAAAAGATTTGAAAAATTTTGAAAATGAATTGAGTAAATTAAATTATGAAGAGGGATGTTTAGAATCATTAGAACAACAAAAAGGCGGCTTAATACGAGAAATACGAAGATTATCTGACCAAGTGGATAATTTTGAATCTCGTTATCCTCAGTTACGATTTTACTACAAGGATCCAGAGCCAAATTTTAGAAGAGAGTCAGTCAAAGGTCTTATATGCAAATCTATAAGTGTAAGAGATCGTCAAGCAGCTTATGCTTTGGAAATAGCTGCTGGTGGCAAGGTGAATAAATATAATTTTGAAATTTTAGTTTTATTTTCGTTTCATTTAAATGCTGTATTTACATTTATATTAATAATTTTGTTTATAAATTGTTTAGCTCTACAATGTCATGGTTGACTCTGAACACACTGGCAAAAAGTTATTAAAAAATGGTCAATTACAAACACGTGTCACTATTGTGCCGTTGAACAAAGTCTCTGGCCGTCCCATGGATCAAAGAACAGTAGATTTTGCTAAAAAGTTAGTAGGGGCTGAAAATGTACAACCTGCTTTGTCTCTTATTGATTTTCCAGAGGAAACCAGGCCAGCTATGGAGTGGATATTTGGAAATATTTTTATCTGTAAAGATATGAATGTTGCTAAACAAGTAGCATATCACAATAATATCATGAGAAAGTGCATTACATTACAAGGTGATGTGTTTGATCCTTCTGGTGTGCTTTCTGGTGGTGCAGCTGCAAAAGCTGGATCTATCTTATTAAAATTAGATGAATTAAAGGAAACTCAATACGAATTAAATGAAAAAGAAAAGTCCCTTGGTGAAATTAATGCAAGAATAGCTAATATTAGCAAAACTGCTGATAGGTTTACTTCTCTTAAACAACAATACAATATTAAAAATCATGAATTGGGAATGGTATTGCAACGATTGGAAAAAACTACACATCATCAGTTAAAACAAGAAGTAAGTTTTAGTAAACATTCTTATTTACCATTTTATAATGTTATTTATTTTTAAATTAACATCAAATCATAATATCAATTTGAAGTTTATATTTATTTGCACTTTTTATAATATAAATTTTCATTTATAACATTATTTAAATTGATAATTTTGCATATAGGTAGAAACATTGGAAGCTTCAATTAAGGAATTAACAGAAAAAATGGCTGCTGCAAAAGAATTAGAAAAAACTAGTTCTAAACGTGCCAAAGAAATTGAAGCACAATTAAAAGATGCTGATAATATTAGGGAAAAACAATTAAAAGAGGCTGAAAACAAGTTGAAAACTCTGAAAAAAAAAGCTGAAGCAAGTAAGAAAGAATGGCAAAAAAGGGAACAAGAATCAGAAACTTTGAATTTGGAAATTTCTGAACTCAAGCAAACAATTGAAAATGGAAAAGAACAGCTTGCAAAAGCAGAAGAAAAACTTGGTGAGCTTAAAGAAAAAGAAGCTGCATTAAAGAGTGAGCTTGAAGAAGCAAATAATACTGTTAAAAACATACAATTAGAACTAAAAGCCCGAAAAGATGCTATACATCAACATAATGTTGCAATTCAAAAGTTACATCAAAAGAAAGATAATATTGTTAAACAAGCTGAAGAAACTGAATTAGAAATAAAAAAATTAAACCACGAAGTAACTGCTATAAAAAGTACTGCAAATGATTGTAAAAATAAAATTACAGAGTATCTGCGAAGACATGATTGGATTGAACAAGAACAGAAATACTTTGGGGAAAAAGGTACATTAAAATAATTATTCAAGTTAAATTGATTTAAAATATATATCATATTATACCAAAATCTCAATAACTAAGTATTTTTTACAATGAATGAAAAAAAAAGTTTTCTTTGGAAATTTCTAATTTTTTTTTTTTAATTTTAGGTGGTATGTATGACTTTGAAGCGAATAATCCAGAAGAAATGGGGCAAAAATCTCGAGAGTTAGAAGGACTTTTGGCTAAATTAAGTAGAACAGTAAACGCCAGAGCAATGCACCACCTTAATCAAGAAGAAGAGCAGCATATGGACTTATTAAAGAAAAAGAAAATTTTAGAACAAGACAGAAGAAAAATATTAGAATCCATTAAAAAATTAGATGAGAAGAAGAAAACTACGCTACTTGAAGCCTGGGAGCGCGTCAATAAAGATTTTGGTTCCATATTTAGCAGTCTGCTTCCTGGAGCAGATGCAAAGTTAGAGCCTCCTGAAAATCAATCAGTTTTGGAAGGGCTAGAAGTTAAAATTGCTCTTTGTGGCATATGGAAAGATTCATTAGGTGAATTATCAGGTGGCCAAAGATCTCTTGTAGCGCTTTCATTAATTTTAGCTATGTTATTGTTCAAGCCTGCACCCTTGTATATTTTGGATGAAGTTGATGCAGCTTTGGATTTATCGCATACCGAAAATATAGGCGTTATGTTAAAACGTCACTTCAAAAGTTCGCAATTTATAGTCGTTTCGTTAAAAGACGGTATGTTTAATAATGCTAACGTATTATTTAAGACACGTTTCGTTGATGGCATGTCAACGATAACTAGAAACGAAAGACCTAGGTCAAAATAATTTTACAACTATAGACTTATGAAATTTAATGTACATAATATTTTAATATTAAATCTACAATATAATTTACATTGATAATTGGTAAATAGCACACATTTATATAGTATACATTAAGTAATACTCTTCTTTTTAAAAAAAATATGCGCCTCAAACTTGAGCATTAAGAAGTTCCAACCAATCGGTATTGGCGAAAAAAGAATGTTGTTTTATTTCTGGAATCGACAGGCGATCACTAGGTTGATATTTTAATACCTATATATTTAAAAAATATTTTATATTATGAAATAAAACTATTTTTATGTAAATAATACTGTTGTAAATGCTTACATTAAGTAAAAGTGACTTAGCATTCTCGGATAAGTCATTTGGAATGTTGATTATAGAATGTGAGTGAAATTGTCCGGGATGTTTTGTTTCAAAATCCTGCAAAAATTTTTTTTTTCAATTATAAACAAATTTTTAGCTTTTTAAAGCATATCAATTTTGTATTGAGGATAATGTGTGAATGTCTATTTTGATAAAGTACTTACAAAACCAGTCAACAATTCATATAAAAGAACACCAAAACTCCATACATCTGCTGATGTAGTTATTGAAATTGGTGGTGTAAACATGCATAATTCAGGTGATGAATAAGGCTTTTTCAAACGCAATAATTCAGTATCTTTACGAGGTACAATATATGTCATGCTAATATTCCCACAGTCATCTATTAAAATATTATCTGGTCTCAGATCTGATATAATAACATCTTGTTGATGTAAAGCTTCTAAAGCTAAAAGTATTTGTGCAGCCCAAATCTTCACAACAGATTCTGGAATTGCCCAAGATAGTTTTTCTACTTCTATAGGAAAGTTTTCTATTTTTTTATATTGAGATTGTTCTCCATTATTTTTATAAGATTCAACTCCTTTTGTATTTTCTTTAGTTAATAATGATGAATTGACTAAACTTTTATTCCCTAATTTGGTAAATTTTTCACTTTCTTCAGATCCTAAGTCATTTTTTGATTCTTTATTAATTTGTACACTACTATCTTCACATTTATTAGTGTTCAGTTCTGTACAACTGTCACTTACAGAAAGTTCACTAAGGTCACCACTTGCTTCAGTATCTTCATTATCTTCTATAGCTAAAGAGTCATTTTTTAAAGCACTTCCCAAGTCAGAAATGCTATCTTCCACTTCTTTATTTACATTTTGCTTGTATAAAAGGCGTTCTGATTCATTTAACCTACTTGCAATCGAATTACTACGTTTCAATGTGTCATTGACTGATTGTAGGAGCTTTTGTGCATTTTTTACCAACTCACATGTATCTTCTGGAATGGACTTATCTGTAGAATTTGTAGGACTAGTACAATTATTTTGTCTAGGCACTGAAGGGTGTATTTCTTGCGTAATTTTTGGAAAATTATCTGGATTTTGGGATAATATGGAATCGATTTGAATTACAGCATCACAACTAAAAGATCTTGAATGTCCTTTTTTAGCAAATGCATTCTTTTTATCACCTGGCTTATAATTATTTTTAATATAATCCCACAACTTCCCTCGGCTATAAATTATTAATATTTATAAATTAAAGAAATGTTTACATGTATTTGTATTCCATAAATATCTTAAACTTACCTCATGTATTGTAAAATTAAAAAAACTGTAGAATCAGTTTGCATACATGAGTATAATTGAACCATGTATGGTACTTTTCCACGTAATATATAACTGCCTATATCTTTTCTGCAAGTAGCTTCTTTTTCAACTGTCTAGAAATATTAAAAATTTACATAATTTATATACTATTATATATATATTTTTTTTTTTTTATGTTATTAAAATATAATAAAAATTAATGTGAAATATAATGATATCAAATATTACCTTTATCACTCTTTTAAATCCTTGTAGTGTATCTCTAACTAACATAACAGATTCCATAAGTTCAATGACTTTATAATTTCGCAACTCTGTTACAGGTTTATGTAATACTGATACATTACAATTCAGATGTCGATTGTACAGTCTTTCTGCTCTTTGTAAATACTTAGCTATTTTATCTTGAATTATTGTTTTCTTTTCTTGATCTACCTCATTTTGAACACCATTAATAAGATGTGAGATACCAAGTTTGTACTGAGTAAAAGCTTCTTCATATTCTGCAATTGCTTCATGGCGGTATGCAGCACTCATATGTGCTGCTGCAATGAGAGTATATTGCGCAGATTCTCCAATAGATTGCATCAAATCTGAACCATCATGTATGGTAGCAACAGACTTGTTTGCAGTATCTTTACCTTTTACATAACTTTCTTCGCAAGTTAATGCTTCTTGTCCATCAACGACATCGTTAGAGTTCTTAATATTATTATTATTATTACTATTTACATGACAGTGTTCGTATGAACTTTTAACTACAGTGGCCTTTGAACTATTATTTTTACTGCTTGTATGTTTTGATTTAACATCATTTTGCTTACCAACTATAACTGGTGTTACCTTTTGAGTGCAAACAAATTTAGGAAGATCTGCTGCACTAGTAAAAGTACTTTCCCCATTATCAGTAATGGCATTTCTATCATCTTCTGAAGTATCAGAACTTATAGATTGCGAACAATCAAGAAATTTTTTATCTAAATGGTCACTTTCGAAAAATTTTACAAATGCATCACTGGTATATAAAACATTATGGCGCCCAATAAACTCCAAAAGCTTTAGAGCGCAACTCCTTCTCTCTTCTATTACTTCAGCTTCAAATCTTCCGAAAAACTTTGGCTTTGGAAAGGGTGGGAAGGATTCTTTAATTTGCGATGCAGAGTGCAATGCCTGTAAGGTACCATATAGTTTTTTAAAATCACTATAGCGTTTCCAAATTGAAACTTTGGATACCACATCTGGTGACGTTTTTAAAAACATCTAAAACAATTAAAATAGTTTATTATAGAATTATTATTGTGAATAATGATCTTTTCATATTTCTCCTTTTTAAACTTGAAACATTAGGAATGACTAAAAGTTCATCAAATTTATTAAGTAAAATAACTTTACGTACCACTGATGTGACTTTGTAGATGGTAAAACCCTTTTTATGACGAGTTGTTTCCGATATAACAAATCGCCTTACCCATTTGTCTTTCGGCGGCGCCATTCCCGAAGAAAGCTCGTTGCGTTTACATTTTTCTACAGAATTAAATACTTAAAACTGGAAACTCCATTTTTATTATTGAATTTCAGACTCAGTATCAACTTAACAATAATTAATGGCATTGTTTTGAAGGTTACTAACAATTACGATTGATCGACAATAATAGACTGTCTTATGCACTAGCAGAAGTCATTTTGTCAGATATAAACACCCTCTTTTTCAGCTTTATCCTTAAGGCGCAGACTCATGAGAGCGACCAATTTACGAATTGTTATTTTTATCAAATACTTTTACATTATTTTTAATAATATTTTTTTTTCTCTACATATGATTAAAGCGATATCATATATTGATAAAATTCATATAAAAAATCAAAGTTATACAAAAATTTATTTTTGAGTATAGGTTATGAAAACAAGGCTTTACGATTTTGGCGGTTACTTCTTAGATTCGTGGGTAATGGCGAATTCGAAAACGTAAACTCGTTTGTTATTATCCTGCTTTTAGCATTTTATCAGAAAAACATAATTTATAATTATGCCTTAGTAATATATTTCGAGATGTACGTCATTAATATTAATGACGAATTTAAACGACGTTAAGAAAAACTTCGAATTGAGTGCTTTTTAACATTTTTTAACTCCGAAATATGTGCTGTGATAAGTACGGTGTGCAATGTTTGATTTTACAAACAAAATATCTAGCAACTCCTAAATGAAAAGTTCGCCGAGCTTACTTCAGTAAGAAAGAACGTGAATAATACTAGTGAAAATGTTGATTTACGACGTTTTACATAAAGAAAAAGTTTATCAAATTGTCAGTGGCAATTTGCGAACTCTAGGGGTTAAGTACCGCGTCAAAAAGAATGCCGTTAAAACAGATAAATCTGACAGAAATGCAGCAGCTTTGAAGAAAGTCTTCAAAACACCGCTATCTTACTTGCCTTTGGACGTTGTTAATTTATCATCAGGAGCAATAATCCATGTGCCAGTTTTTGTGAGTCAAGCGGCAGCATTTTTGTTAAAAAATGTTACCCAAGAGGGATTGTTTAGGAAGGCAGGTTCACAAGCCAGGCAAAAAGAAATTATGGCAAGACTTGACAATGGAGGCAGTTTGGGTGATAAGAACAGTCCTATAGACATAGCTAATTGCTTAAAGACATTTTTAAGAAATTTACCTGAACCTTTGATACCCTTCATTTATCATGATCTATTTGTACGATGTAATATGCTAAAGTCTAATAAGATACACGCTTTATTAATGTCATGTATTTTATTACCACCTCACCATTTGAATACACTAGCATATCTAATGGAATTTTTAAAAACTGTTGCCTCTTATGAGCAGCAAAATAAAATGGGAATAGATAATTTAGCTAGAGTGGTTGGACCAAACATAATGCCATTACAAGAAACAACAATGGTTGCCGTGCAGTCAAGATTGGAAGCTCATCTAAATATTGTTAAGGTATTTAAACCAACAAAAATCATTTAGAAATTTATTTTCTATGTGACTGAAAAAGTAATAACACTTTCATTTTTTAAGCTTTTAATCGAAAATGCTGAAAAAATAGGAGTTTTGCCAGATGATATATCAGGAGCTCTTTCAACAGAGTCTGTTGGAAGCCTTGAAAATGAACTTGATAGATCTGATCCATCATCTTCATTTAAAAGTAAAAAGAAAAAACATAGAAGTGGCAGTCTTACAAGTATGTAATAACTCCAATAAGTATAAATAATAAGATTTTAAAAATGATAACATAACTTTTATTTAATAGGAATGTTGAGTGGCTTGAAAAAAATGGTTGGAAAAAATGACTCACATAATGGAATGGATATACCAGAAAATCATCTTGCTGTTGAATCAACTCTTCATTTGTATACACCATCTATAAAAGCAGGAAAGAAAAGAAAAGTATCTGATAATACAGATGGTGCAAATGTTAAGAGGAAGTAAGTATTTCTTAAATTAACAAATAAATCTTATGCATGAATTTATAAAATATTGCTATCTTTCATCAAGAAAAGTTATTGATATTTTTGAAATATTTTTTATAAATAGCTACATAATATGTTAGTAATAATTCTTTTTATATAAACTGAGAAATTTTTGTTGTTACTCTACAATAATATATAAGAGATTGTCTATTTTATCTTTGAACTTACTAACATGGCATGTAATGTGTTTTTTCCTGCATTAAATGTGATTAATGTTTCTGGCTATTTCTCAGAATATACTACTATTTCTCAGAAAGCATTTTTCTGTTATTACAGACGAAATTTGCTTGAAGTTATGCCTCCCAGCACTTTTGGTCATTCACATCTATTTCTTTCCCCAATTTCTAGTAATCCAAAGTATGTTTTGCATGATTTTTTTTTACACTTTTTATATTGTTTATTATATTGATACACCCTACAAAAACACTATACTTCACAAATCTTTTTAGCCCCTTGAAAGAAAGAAGTCCCATCCAAAAATCTGGTGTGCAAAAATATATATCCCAAAAACACTCTGACATGTAAGAATTAAATATTTGATTATGAAATTTGATGAAATAATGCTTTAAAACGCTCACTAATAAAAATTATTAATGTTCCATAGGAAGGTTGACAAAATTGAGAGATCGAAAAAGCTTAGGCTAAGCTTAGATCGATTCGTTCCAAGAGGTAAAGTAAAGACAAACGAGTATGATGTAGAAATTCGCAAAAAATCTTTCAGCCCTTGTCTAGAACGACGTTGGAGTACGGCTAGTAATTCGTCAGATGCGAAAAAGCGACGGCGAACTCAAAGTATCGGATCGCCCTTCCATTCCTCGCCACAAGCCAAAGTTCGAATTTCAGGTGATGAAAAAGATTTAAAAGATGTCTTCATGGATGCTGACGTAAATCTATCGGATGACTGTACCAATCAGCTTTCACAGAATAATAAATCGGATTGCGAAGATAAACTTACACGCGTTAATTCTATAAGGAAATCGACACACTCGTATTCATTAAGGAATTCCTCATCCAATTTATCAACCAACAGTTTTGATGCCTCGGATTCTAAGGCAGAAGAGTACGTTAAAATACCAAAAAGCGAATACGAAGAAATAAAAAGTCGAGTGTCTGCAATAGAGTCCCGCATTTCCCAAGAATTTAAGAGTATCACTAACGAATCTAGCGACGTATTGACTGTAAATCCAATTAGCATCGTCCAAAACGAGTACGAAAAAACCTTAATGGAAGCGAGCATTCAGAACACAACAAGCACAGATATGTTGGCCAGAAGGCTTAGCAAGGAACTGAAAATACGGAAATCATCGGAACGTAGAGTTATAAGGTCTCCAAGTGCCCGTAAAATTGGAAGTTTAAGAAGGAGATCGCAAGAAAAGCCAATAAGGCGAGTCTAAAGATTCATAATTAATATGAGCAAACCTACTTATAAACCCACGATTTTTTTTTTAATTTTTAGTTTAATTGTTTAATAACACTAATAACATACTATTTCGTATTATTCTTAATAGGAAAGTACAACGCACTGCATCCTGGCACATTCCCGAAAGACCGGATGTACGAACATCTCTTCTCCAAACGGCGCCACGCTTGAATAACGAGTATCCAAAGCATTGCAACTTGAAGCGCGGTCGTCCTGTAGTGAGTCGCGACGCCTATAGGAGTTTCGAACAATCACCAAAGATCGAGGACAATCGGACCGAGACGTTTTGCAGCGATGAAACTAACGCTCGACTTGATTATCTACAGAAGCAGCTCAACACTCTAATCAGTCATACGGCAGAACACACGAACGAGACCTTCGGCGACGAAGATTTTGCGCCTCTTGAAGATGGCGTATTTCCGAATACCGAATCTGCCATTTTGAGGTATACTTAAATCATAATTATAACTTAATAATATAATTAATCATAATTATATACTTAATCATAGGTATACTTTAATTATAATTAACCTTTAGAGGACCGGGATTTTAGGTACGTGCAGATCTTTCCAAGTCAGGATACTGTCTTTCCGGCCCTCTAAAAGTTAATAATATCAAATAAAATTATTGAATAAAAATATTATAAAGTATTTATAACTGAAAATTTATGAGTCTTGTGAAAATACTAAAAGTATAAGTAAAGAAATTTACAATAAATGTTAATTACTGTGGTAGTGGAAAAAACAACTTCAATGCCGCGGTTCGCCGAGCTTCCTCGTTCCACAGTGCCGAGTTCATCGATAACTCGCAATATTTCAACAACAAGATGAAAGAACTGAAAAAGAGCAATAGCCAACAAAACTTGACGAACAACACCGCCTGCCCAGGAAGTACTAGCAAAGGCACAGAGCCGCGGAAAGAGAAGACGGTCTCGTGGAAAGACGCCGATCATTACTTCGAGCAGGAGGCGAAGATGCTCACCCCCGTGCCACAGACTGGTCGGGCTTCCGTAGCGAAATTGCGCACTCAAAACGCCGGCATGGTATTGGCTAAAGCGAAACTCTTTGACGATCCGACTAAAGAAGCCATTGATGTTAGTCGCAGGCAATCTATGAAGGTGCAAATTACAGCCCGGACCGCGCCGAAGGAGGAGTTCCGAACACCGAACAGTAAGATCCTAATTATTAATCTTTTGTAACTTAACCATGTTAATAGGTCTTATAACTCTATATTATGAGAGTTTCGTGCAATATTGTTTTAAATTTGAAGAATGATAAACCGGTTATAATAAAAAATTGATACTGTTATAATTTTATGTTTACGTAATTATACGTAATAACCCTAAACAAACAATTTCATTTGTAGGTAAAAAAACCAACGAACTCATCCGTAGAAGGCAAAACATTGCGAACCGTAGATCACCAAACAACGCCTCGCCCCTGATAAAAATGGAGGTGACCATCAACAGTGGTGGACGTCGGCAATCCTCGCGTTTCGGCAATCCACGCGCTGAATCCAGCACCCACCAACTCCAAAAGGAAAATCAGCTGATTCGTAGCAATGCAACGGTCTCGAGTCAGGCACGTACACCAGAGGACGTGAACATGTATAAGCCCAACGAGAGTCCAGTCTGCAAGACGCCGCACATCAAGAAATCGCTGAACGTGAAGACTCCCAAGAGTGCCAAATCACTGTCGGCGAAACGGTCGACAATGCACTCGCGACGGACGCCGCTGAAGGCCGTGATGCCCATCACGCCGAAGAGGCAGAGTCCCAGAATCGTGCTCAAATCGACACAATTGAGCAGGCACATGAACTGAGGATGAAAGTGGAGAGTGCGAGAATATGCGAGTTAAAAGACAATATCTAGTTATTTGTAAGGAACACGAAGTGCCGTACTTTGTAGTATATATATTTGTATCACTTAAGAGCTTTTTTTTATGTGATCCTTTTTTTAAATATGTATATTTACAGACTGCGAGTGTATATTTTGAAAGCTTTTTTTTTTATTATTCTTTATTTAGAATGAAATTTACATCTGCCATGTACAATTTAAGTGCCAGATAGGAACTAAGTGTCATAGTTTATTAGTCTTCTTTATATATACAATGAAACATGAAATATGAATGTACTATTATGTATTTTTTACACGATTTAAATAATAAAATCATCATCTTATTTATAGATTACATCTACTTAATTATTAATATCAACGATTGTTCTTCATTTACTACTCTAGCTCATCCCCACTATCGCAGCCCTCGCATATAGGGCAAACTTCCTCTTTAACTCTGTAAGTAAAAAAAGAAAAGCAAACAATAAAACATCGTGCATTAAAGAACACGTAAAAAAAATTTAAATTTAAAATAAATATTATTATTATTATTATTTAAAATTTTAAAATAAAAAATTTTTAAATACAAGTTCTCACATTTCGGGGAACAGAAATTTCCGGGCGACGACACCGGCGTGATAAGCATGTCGGTGTCTCTGCCAGATCTTGTGCTCCGGATTGGCCGAGCGCATGACGACATCGCAACAGAAGCGCGATACTGCCGCCCGATACTCCATGCGCTGGAAAAGCTCGTAACGCAGTCGGCGAATCTCCGGCAGACACTCGATCCAGTCTTCGAGCTGGTGCTGCATATACTCGCCGTCGTCCTCCTCCAAGTCGTAAGCGAGCAATCTGCAGAGAGTGAGAAGAAACTGTGTTTAGATTTTGGGTGTTGAAGTTACATATACCTAAACGTTTTTTTTTTTTTATAAATGTATTTCATCATTGAAAAATGATTCATATACATATATTTTTGTTTCCTATACCCTACAATTTAATAGTTTCCGTTTGAATCATATACTTAAAGATAAAATTATTATATTTCTACGTTTATTCATTCTGAAATATTTGTTGTATAACTGCTTTTGTTTATTAATTTAAAACGTGTTTAAATGTAGGATTAGTTTTTCATAAATGTATAGAATTACTACTAATAATTTACAGTGCTGCGAAAAAATTGTCTCTTGTGTATTCTTCCGGCTCCAGCGAAGCTCTCAAAAAGTAAGTAAAAACCATGGCTATTAGGTAATTATCGGCGAATCTGAAACACTTGTCGTTTTCAAAAAAATCTTCTAAATTACCTATAATGAATTAAAAAAAAACATCGATAAGAACAGTTTTGTAATCATAAATTTCGAAATTAATACACGCCGATTCCATACCCAATAATTTGAAAAATTTTCTGACGTTCCATCGCTTGATGGCGATAAGTTTTTCTCTTTCAGATCTGTATGGTGACGCCGCAAAATCTCGTTTGTGAAGTAAATCCATATTCGTATAAATGATACCAAATAAATACCTTGTTATTTATCTATGGAATTGGCACTTTTTGGGGGTGACAAGTAACGAATGAAGTGACAAGTTTAAAATTATCATCTACCCCTAAAAAATATATAGTTGAAACAACCAACTGAAGTTGTCACATAAAAAAACGTTCCGTATGTAACATAAGTATTTTGTAAACTGTACAAATAAAAAAATTTTACTTACGAGGTCAAATTGTCAACTATTTCATATTTGCAGATGCGGAAACATTTGGTCTTCACCATTTTATTAATAATAAAATTATTTAATTTACTTATTTTTTATACTTCGATTGATCAACTTGATTTTTAACAAGAACTTAGCATTCTTAAAACTTATTTAAACATTTTATAAAAACTTCATTTAGAACTAATATCTTCTTTTTTAAATCAGGTACTTAACAATTAGATAACAAAAGTTAACTGGTTCCACGTTAACAAATGATCGAACATAAGGAAAAACAAAATGACTCGCGCTACAAAACTGAAAACAAATGAGCGACTATGTTATTCGATACAGTCATAAAGTGATGCTCGTATATACCTATATATACTCGCGTATGCGAAGCCCGCGAACTTTGCGCGCAAGCGATACAATCGGGCGGAGCAAAGAAAATTCAAAAGCCAGGAAACCTGCTCTATTCGCCACCTAACCGCGAATGGGATCGCGAGGTTGTCGGATTGGGGCCAATCGCGTATCACCGCCTGTCCTCAGGCGCTGCTTGATCGCGCGCACGAAAAACGGTGTCTTCGAATCCGCGCAAATAATGATATATTATTACAATTCGCGAAAAAAGCCATAAAACTATCGTGTACACGGACGCGCGCGAGCGATCAATTACCGCATAAATCACACGTAACGGCCGAGCTTGCACGCAGCGCCGAAAAATAATAATTGCGTAATCCGGCTATAAAATCGGCAACCCAAATATATACATATAGATATACGCGCATCGTTTATTCGTTTGTATGCATATTACATACACACACGTACGTAATACGTTGAGCAAAAAAAAACGTAGCTCTCACAGCCAGACGACACGTATGTTCTCGGCTAGTTTCTCGAATCGCCGCGCCGCAGGCAGCGCCCGTCATCATCAACCAGCAGCAGCAGCAGCAGCAGGCAGCAATAAAAGTCGTGTCTTCATGTGTGTCGTTCACCGCCGCCTATGTGCGTGTGCATCGAAAAAAGAAAACGGAGCGGAGTAGCCAAAAAAAAGGAGAGAGTGTTGGCTACGACCAGAGAGAGAAAGAGAGAGAGAGAGAAGTCCTTGGAGCCGTGTGGTGTGCGCGCCTTTCGCGCTATCTGCTGCTGCTGCCTGCGCCCACAGTGTGTGTTCGGAGATAAGGAAGTGTAATCGTCGTCGCGCGCGCAGCAGGAGCTTCTGGGCCCGCAGAGTGGAGTGAGAGGAGAGCGCTCGAGGAGGCGGCCTCGGGACACTGCTCTCTCTACGTGCGTGCGTGCTGTTTGTGCCTGTGTGTGGGAGTCTGCCGAGGAGGAGAGGTGCTGGTTTTTATCGTCGCGGACGAACGGGTTGTCCGTGCGGACAAAACGGCCGCAGAGCTGGATCTCCGGGCGAAGATGAGGGCGGCGGGCGTCGTGCTGAGTAGCGTCGCACTTACGTGCGCCGTCATCGGCAATGCCTATTATCAGAAGAAGCAGTTCTACCCGTCGGTCGTCTACATAACCAAGTCCAATCCCAGCATGGCTGTGAGTGTAGCTTTCGGTAGCTTCTATTATATCTCGTATAGTTGTCGAGCGAACGAGCGAGCAGAGCTTTTGGGGGGCCCAGATAGCATAGCAGGATGTGTTTTGGTTTTGATTGCGACAGTGTTTGGGCATGAGTACTCAATGATGCCGTCAATCGGGATTGGCCAATGTCTGGTTGGAATTATGTTGACAATATGTCATATGTTGATAATTGAACAATTCAAGGGGGATATGGAAATTGAGGAACTTTTCTTTTTTAGGCCAAATACTTAGTAGGCTGTGTTTTTATATGCAGGAATTGCTTTTGTTGTTTCATGGGAATTGGCAATATAGAATAAGTGGGTCTGAAAGTTTATGAGATGATATTAAACAGAGATAAAAGTTAATGCCTATACTGATATTTCCATGTGCTCAGTTTTTGAAGCAAAAGTAGGCTTTAGTATAAATTGATTTTATGTTTTTATTTATGAGCAATTTAAATATTGCATTAAAATATTTGCAATATAGCTTGGTTTTATTCATTATTTATTCTAGTTCTTTACAGCATATTTACTTATTTATACTTACAAGCATATTTACTCTAGTTCTTTAATATATAGATCAGTTTTCTATGATTGCAAAATAAATAATATTAGTTTATCATTTATTATGTATTTCTACATTAATTAACAATATAGTGACAGTTATAAGAGTAGCCATAACATACATTTTTTCTGAATTCTAGGTCATCTATATTCAAGGTCTTATACTGGTTCTTATGGCAAACAACTTTTTAAGAAAAATTTTCTTTGGAAGCTTGAGAGCAGCAGAATTTGAAGTGAGTTCTACTGTTTTTAATTACATCTTATTTGCAAATTATTTTTACAAAAACAGCTTCAATATGTTTGTAATTGTACTTTCATTTTTTTTTTTTCATAGCACTTGATGGAAAAACTTTGGTATGCAGTGACTGAAACTTGTTTGGCATTCACTGTTTTTAGGGATGATTTTAGTCCCAAATTTATTGCATTATTTACGCTACTTTTGTTTTTGAAATCGTTTCACTGGTTGGCTGAAGATCGAGTTGATTATGCAAGTATTTTTTATATGTATTTTATTATGTTCAGAATGTAATGAACAAATTTATTAATTAAATTAATTTGTGTTTACAGATGGAAAGAAGTCCAGTTATAACATGGCTATTTCATTTAAGGGTAGGGACATTGTTAGCCCTTCTACTTTTTGTAGACTTAACAATGTTCCAGTATGCATACTCTCAAACAATTTCTAAGGGAGCTTCTGTTCAACTTGTCTTTGGTTTTGAGTATGCTTTGTTAATAACTGTTGTATTAAACATCAACATTAAATACATACTCCACACAATTGATTTACAAAGAGATAATCCTTGGGACAACAAACCAGTATTTTTACTGTACACTGAATTGGTTATAGGATTGTTAAAGGTAAATTATATGATTTTGTTCAACACGAGCATGAAATCAGCCGTTTTCCACCCTTATAAGTTGAGTAGAAAATTGCGCATTTAGAGCGTGCTTCGAAAAAGTGAAAGATAATTATTATTATTTTCCGCTAGAGACGGGAAAACCTTACCCTCGGTGGAAATAGCTCATTTTCTCCCCTTGTTACACAATGTACTATTGTTGATTTTACCATCTTAAACAATTTTTAATTATGTCGTAAAATTTCAGGTCTCTTTGTACATTGCATTTGTTGCCATCATGGTCAGAATATATACTTTACCACTATTTGCCTTTAGACCTATGTATTATACAATGAGAAACTTCAAGAAAGCCTTCCATGATATAGTGATGTCTAGAAGAGCTATAAGAAACATGAATACTCTTTATCCCAATGCTACACCTGAAGAATTAGCTGCTGCTGATAATGTTTGCATTATTTGCAGGTATTTTTTATTAATTTTCTTTATTATCTTCTTTTATTGAATAATTCAAAGTAAAATCCGATTTTTTCCCGATGATAGGGAGGAGATGGTTGCTGCTAGCAAGAAATTACCATGCAATCATATATTCCATACTGCATGCTTGCGGTCTTGGTTCCAGCGTCAGCAAACTTGTCCTACCTGTAGATTGAATATATTAAGACCTACTCCCACTCAAACATCACCAAGACAGCAGCAAAATCAACAGCAAGGACCTACACCTGCGCCTGCTCCTGCTGCTGCTGCCACTACTACTCCTCCTACTGCTGCTCCTACTCCTGCTCCACAACCTGCTCCTGCACCAGGACCTAATCCACAACGTAAGATTTTTGTATTTTAAAAGAATCAATGACACAAAAACAAATGTTATAATATTTTTAATATAAACATTATAAAATATGTCTTAAGATACAATCTAACCGAAACCGTTTCATTTTACAATAGAAATGGCTCCTGCAATCTTCCAACTACCGGGATTCTGGGCAAATTTGCCGCCACCGCCACCACCGTCGCCACCAGGAGGAACTGGAGCTCAACAAGCAGGTCCCAGCAATTCATCGTCAACTTCGACCTCTCAACCAACACCTCCAATTTTACAACCGATAAACACCACTGGTATTCCCATCTTTGCATCCGCACCGTCGTTTCATCCAATGATCCCCCTGCCGCCCGTGCCCACGCCACCGCCAAATCTTACAGCATTGAGTGAGGAGGAGTTAAGACAGATGGAAGGTAATCTACGACAAGCAGTCGAAGCTAGAATAGAAACGCTGAGAAGAGTTCAGTTGCTGCTTGATGCTGCAATCGCCATGATGGGACAGTATCAGACTGTTGCCACTACTGCTAAGTAAGTATTTTGATTAAACGTTGAATGATGTGAACTTTGAATTATCGCAACTTTATTCATAAAGATTTTTTATTTACAAAATAAAATTTAAAAATGATAATAATAATCACATTATGGTTCTGTTATTTTATGGCTTGTTTATTTCTGTTTCCGTTTAACCCAAAATTAAATCTGTTTCTTCTTTTTTATCAAATTGCAACATAATTAATAAACATATTTATTGTTTTGCGCGATTAAAGATTGTTAAAAGGATTTTTCAATTGAATTATCACAAAACTGTGATTTCTAATCTATTTCCATATTTATCAGGTTTATATACTATCATTAATTACAAAAATATTAGAAAATAAAATTTCTATAATTTCATTGTATAGCATTCCTTCTCCAACGCCTGCAACTAGCGCTTCAGCCAGCAGCCCGACATCAAAAGCTTCGAGTTCAACGACTTCGGCGATGACTTCGGCGACGACTTCAGCGACGACTTCGGC
>JAPYZP010000541.1:0-23555 GCA_030522985.1 Torymus sinensis | reverse complement strand
GTCATATCAGTTTTCAGATTGGAATGTGTAAATGTTTCTTTGTAAAAAATGTTCATAGCTTAGGCCTACTAGATAAACGATATAAATATTTAGATATAGAAAAATAGAAAAAACCATAGAAAAATTACTTAAAATTTAAATTAATTATTAATTTAGTTACATTTATTAAGTTACATTTATTTCTGCATAGTATTAATATATTTGTTATAAGAATAAATTCGTACCTTAACTATTAAATAATGATTTTTAATTACAAATAATTCTATTTATTTATCTATAGTATTTTTAATATGTATTTTTAACAGTACTTTTTAAAATTTGTTTAAAAGTTAGCATTAAATTTAGCAAATATTATATTAGGTCATTCGACGCTCCAGAAAACCGAAAAAACAATATGCGTGTTGTAACGAAAAATGATTGATGTAACATTTGAAAGAATTCATAAACTGATACGGCATAAGCCGTACCAATTATAGGTTTCATTTCGCAATTATAATTATTTAAGGATTCGAATATTTATATTATTCTTTTTATTTATTATAAAAATTATTTTGATTTGTGATTATTTTCACAATTTAACTTTAAAATATTTATGATTTTCTAACAATATAAAAACACGGTTTTAAATATTTTAGACCATATTTTTTATATTTCGCAAAAATTAAAAAATTTTTTTTTTCTTTTTCTGTTTCTTTCTTTAGCGCAATTTTAAATTATGTTTTAACATTTGTTATGCTGTCCATAGAAACTCGAGTGATTAATATTCTTGCATCGGCTTCGGATCTTTTTAATAATGTTATTATTACATGATCGTAAAATGAACAGCATTAACTGTTCAAGATGCGAGTTTGTGTATCCATCATAACACTGTAGCCATTTACCAAACTACACTTTGGGGAAAATTTATTTTAAAACAACGAGAATTATGAACGCGTGTCCAGTGGCGGGCCGTGTTGAACATTTATCCTGACTAAATCAGCGCAGTTGTCACGGCAAAGTACCCGCGTAATAGACACTTCCTGCGGGCAGCTTCCTCAAAGCCGCGCCCGAAATACATTATCATCGAAAATAATATGCACGCGCGTGCGCGCGAGAGCTATACTAATTGAGAAGAATGGCGAGAAGTCGCTACTACTGCCGCCGCGATTTTCCGAGAAGCCCACCGGAAGATGACATTACAGAAGATGCGCGAGCGCGCACCGAGTTGAGATGAACGGGGGGGACCGCTTCGCGCAAAATGTGGAGCGCGCCTCGCCCGAGAATATTCGCGCGTTTCCTGCCTACGTGCACGCCTATACACTTGTGTGCGAGGGGAAACACGGGGACACACGGGTGACACGCGCGAGATATCGCGACTTCTGATCTGTGTTACTTATAGAAAAGCGACAGCCAGCGAGCAGAGGGCCAGTGTGGAGTACGAACTGGTGGTCGTATATTATGATTTGGAAGTGGTGAGAAAGTCGTGCGAGAACTCCGAGCTACAAACGAGTCTATAATTTTGAGTGCCATATACTTATTTTTCTAAATTTTTATTGCAGGACAGTCTTTAGATTTACTTTGATCCTTCATAGGAAACTGATTCTTTTATTCTATATCCTGATGATAATCAAATACATGTATATATTCAGGATTGATATTTTTGCTAACTAAAATGAATTATGTACAGCAAACATTCTAATAAATATGGGCGATCAAATGAATCACGCCGCCGCATATCTGCCAGCCTTGACTTTGAAAATCGGGCGTGACACTCTCTACAAAGATGTACACCCCGCGCGCAGGGCGACCCTTGCGGAATGTCCGGCTCGCATGAATCAAAAATACCAACATCGTATATAATATGCGCGCGTATCCCAGCGCTCTGCTCCTGCCGTCTCTCAGCGTGTCACGTTCTCCTTCATAATTTTGTCAATGCCATTGAAGTAGGAAGGCATAAAGTAGACTTTACGAGCGTGAGCGCTCGCACGAAAGTCAAAAAGAAACTCGTCACGCGGTGCTTCGGCCCGCGATCGGCCTATAAAAATTTTTCCGCTCGAGCGCGCCGGATTTTTATTTGTAGCTACGAACTTGCGTATGACTTTATATTTAAATAAGTGCGTGAATGTATATGGAAAAAAAAGAAGATAATTTAAAAAAGTAACCGTCAAGTTTGTCGGTCGTTTTACATATGCAAGACGTTAGTCGTCAAGTTATTTTCATATATTTAACGATATGGATAAACCTAAAAATAATACTAGAGTAAGAAATGTCTTTATCAGAAAAAGAAAAAAAAGATTGGTTACGCGCCAGTTATCATCTAATTGGTTAATAATGTCCCATCTGGCCAAATCTTAACCAATAAAATCAATAACTATTTTATTAGCTTATTTCAGTTTTTTAATATATGCAGAGATGATGCTTTAAAATTTTTCTAATTCAATTTTCAATAAACTATATTTTTCTTCTACTCTATTCTATTCTATTTCACGAATGAGATAACGCGAACCATGAAAAATCATCACAATGGAGTAATTAGCTGCAAGCTTTAAAAAGTTTGCTTACAGGCTGCAAGAGAAATAGGAAAAGAGTTGGAGCAAGCCCCGTAACGAGATTCATTTTCGTCGTCGTCGACATCCGCTATACCGCGAAGATAGTCGCGAAGATGTCCCGCAAACAGCAACCCACACCCCGTCCCGTGCGCATACGCGCACGAAAACGTCATTCTATTCCCGTACCTACAGCGGGCTCGCGAGCGCGCGTGCGCAAGAAAAGAACAATGAGCCCCTTTCCATCTCCCTCTCTCGCTCTCTCTTGCTCCTAGAAGCGCGCGCGGCCGCTCATATAGTGGGTGTACGTGCGCTCGGTAATGAAAGAGCTCGCGCGGAAAAGAAAGGATAGTGGGAGGAGGGCTAGCGCACAGCGAGGGAGAGAGAGAGAGAGAGGGCACGAGATTTATGCTCGCCGGCAGGGCCGACGTTTTGCTCCCGTTTCTGGACAGAGACAGAGAAAGCTCCGACGCTCATGCCGACGTCGCGCGGTCGTCGTCGTGGTCGTCGAGGAGAGGCAAAAACACGACGACGACGACGACGTGGAGCGAGCGAGCGAGCGCTTGTGAATGAACATTGGCTCGCGCGCGAGAGCATTTCCGGCGCGACGCTCCTCGCTTTCTCTTTGCGCGCGAGCTTTCTCTGAGGATAGCCGCGCGCGCGCTTCTCTCCGGGGCAGCGCCGCGTCCTCTTCATGAATGAGTCGCCAGTGAAAACGCGAGCGCGATGCTTTTGCGCGCAGAGAGGAGAGGCAGTTATAGTACGCAGGGAGAGAGAGAGAGAGAGAGCAAGAGAGATTCGCAAGCGCCCGCGGACGGATTTAGACGCGCGAGCGCGCATTCACTCGGATCTTCTCTCTCTCTCTCTCCCATCCCTCTTTCTCTCCACTCTCCTTCGCTCTTCGTAATATAAGAAAGAAAGTTCCGGTGACCACATGCATATGCACAGGAGGGCTTATAGGGCATACCGATGTTGGCAGTATATACCAATGCACTCTTCGTATTTTTATTACATTTTTGCTGAGAGTTTGAATAGAATAACTGAAGAGTATACGTCTACATAGCTGCCGCGTTATTGTCCTTTGTGGTTCTATAGAATATGCATAATTTAATGAGCTTGCGAATTCACAAACCGTTAATTTTTTATATTCTTATGTATAAAAAAATCAAAATATTTTTAATTAAAATTTATAAAACGAAGGAATTGCATTCTTGAAATAACCGCTACATAGCTACTCTTTATAATAATAGTTCATCAATGTATCATTCTGCGAGAGAGTATATATTATTACACTGTGCGCGTTATAGGGAGGCAAAGGTGACAAAAAATACTTTATTGCCCCTGCTGCAACTTAACCGTCATTAATTCCTCCTTTAGCGTTTAAAATGAGAAATTACACCGGAAACGATCTTGTTGCAGTTACAAAGCAACCAAGTTGCGTAGTTTATATTTATGAGAGAGAACCCCGCGCGCGCGCGCACGCGGAGAGCCAAAATCTTGGTCGATTATAAATAGTTGCCTTTGTCGAATGCTTATTGCTTTTTATTTGTACTTTCCCCCCTTTACTCGCTGCTGCACACGCGCTCACGCTCGTATGTGACCGTTTCGTTTTGCATTCCTCGCTTTCGCCATACCGTTGTGAGATCCATCTGACACTACTCAATTTTAGATCATCGCATTTTCCTGACTATTCCTGTACAATTATTATAGATATCGTATTTTTTAAGATTTAACGAAAATTCTAAAAGCTATTTATAGTTTGTCCTAGTCTTTTAGTGTTATTGTATTGTATTGTAAGCAGCGGGGATAAGGTGTAGAACCGAATGAAGCTGTGGCTCGCGGGCAGGCATATCTTGTAACCTAAGTGATTTACTACTACAGCCCTGGTAAGTTAAGAAGCCGGAAAAATCGAAAAACAATGCCGAAATGAATATGTAAAGTGGCGCGATAAAGCAGGTTGGTAAGGAGCCTGGTCAGCTAATACCCATTGACAAATAATTCAGCGCAGCGCTAGATTTCTCTCCTCTCCTCTCCTTCGTGTCCCGTCGTCATAACTGTTCTCAGCCATTGACTGCGCGCCTCGCTGACTAATGTCATCCGCGCTCTCTTAGTATTCCTCCGCGCTCTCCCGCGCAAAAAAGCGGCGCCTCCGAGGCTATATACCTATATACTCGCTCCTCTCGCTCTTAGAGACGCGCGCTCGTTACTCGGTTCGCGAGCCCGCGTGCTGCGCTTAAAATTCCGTCGATGCGCGCACGCACGAAATTGTAAATCGATCATTTCGCGAGCGGACAATGGCTGTAAATTTGCGGGCTTAATTTATGCCGGAGCGCCGCGGGCGCTTTTTAACTCGACTCGTGCGCCCGCGCGCGCGCCTACACCCCCACTCGAGCGCCCGCGTGAACGTGTCGCGGTCTCTTTTAAGACATTCGTCCATGTCACGCGATAATTTAGCGTCTCCGTGCGCAGCATTATACACACATACATGTACGCGAGAGAACCGCCTGAGGAAGTCGCGCTGAATATTTGGCGATCATCTATCTGCTATTTTTTTGCTATCCTCTTTTCGCGGCTACCGCGCATGCGGGACACTTGGTGTGGGTGGATATGTGCTTAGAGAGTATATAGAAGTGGCTCGGATATAGACTACTTCAAGCACGCATTGTTTATTGCCAATGAAGAGTGCGTTCGGATTGGGCAAAAATAATTATATATAAATGCAGAAGTATATATTATTTCATAATATTTTTTCATTATTTTTATCATTCACTTTTATCGAAGATAATAGTATAACTTTAATAAAAGTGATTAAGGTCGCATGTAAAAAATAATGATAAATTTATATGCGCTATTTATGTAACTCGAGGATGAACAAACCAAAAGAAACAAACAGCTACAACAGCTGTGCAAGCTAGCCCTGCGGCGCTTCTTGCGCACGGTTATTTGGAACCCGCGTAGGAGGCAGTTAGGAGAACTCGGTCGCGCGAATATCCGCACTCCGGAATATACATGCGAGTGCAATGTTGCTCGTTCGCTCGTATATGTACGCGCACAATGTGCATATAGATATACCTACTATATAGCTCTCCTATATGTATATACATTTTTGCACTGATATTCACCTGCACGCATTTTCGAGCACTCGAAAGCCCTCCAAGTTATACTTATCAGGCACGCATGCGCACGGCCATTTAAATTGTTGTTGAGCTATGCAAATTTATTGCTCTACCGTAAGTGCGCGCTATAAAGCCGCGGCCGTGTATACGCGCGCACGCGGTGCATCAAATATCTCTGTTAAGGGCCGAGCGCGCGCTATTGCAGGCTCGAATAGAAACGTTATTGCATTTTACGTACTAGGTACCCGGGCGCATGTTCATTGTATACATGTAGGTGTATATATAGTGTAGCGGGAATAAAGTACTTTACTTACGGCGCTAATTAGCCGAGGCGAATTTTCCAAAACATAAACATTTCGCGAAAAGTCAGCGGCCGGTTTTCGCAATGAGAATTGCCATAAGCCTCAATTAAGTCATAGATTTCGCAAGGCGGCGACCGCGTCTCGCGTCTCGCGCGCGAAATGTCATTAAAAAAGAAAAATATACGCGAGTGTGTCTATAAACGCGCCACGTAACGCGTTATAAAACGCGCGAGCGCGCGCGCACCAAACTATAATAAACGTTATATGCAGACGCGAAGCATGCGAAAAAAGGCGAAAAACAATATCAGTTAATTATTCAATTTTACGATTGCTCGTACGAGCGAGCGAGCGGCGAGCGCGAAATTTCGCAAGCCGCGTGTCCGAATGAATTTCCATATACGCCTCGGCGCACAATGGACCGCGCCGCGCGGCATTGTGCTAAGGGCTGCGTGATATGTGTGACAGGTGTCCGTATACGTATACACGCGGCGCGCGCTCACACATATATGCATACGGAGCGAACAATTAAAATCTAGGCCCCGTAAGCGGCCGCGCGCCGCAATAATGGCCGCCCGCGGCGCTCGTAATGATCGCGCGCGATAGCCTGAGCGCGCTGAGTGTGCGTGTGTGTGGTATATGTGTATGTGTGTATACCTACAGCACTGGAGTTGTAAAATCCTTGGAGAAGTGTAGAGGAAGATAGTCTGGCAGATAGGTCGGGAGAGGGAACAAGAGGCCTACGGAAAAATGGACGAGGAGATGGGGGTCGAGCAGGAGAGAGAGAAGGCAGACAAAAGGCGTGGGTTTAATTAGAGTGAAAAGTGTCATTTTTTTAAGAGGTGTGTAACTGTATTGTCGTTGAGTTTTATTTTCTATCGCGACGAATTGATGTGCGTTTTAGATTTTTCTTCATTGGCAAATTGGTCGCGAGCGAAATGGTGAACGGTTAATCAACTTCAATTGTTATATATTTTGAAAAAAAAATGCAAGAAATGTTCCCACGACGAATTATTAAAATTTTAACGAGGTAATATATGTTTAATATCTTTCTACTTACATCTTTAATCATGTAAAAATAAGTTTTTATTATAATTTTAAATGAATTTTTGTATCATGATGCGCAAAACCCTCGTTCGCTCGATCGTAAGATCCTCTGCAGGTTTCAAGCATGCAAAAGGAAGCGAAATTTTTGCGATAAGCTCCACACACAAAGTAAGTATATCCCCGCGTTTGGGAAAAAAGGCGAAAAACCCTTATGAGTTACGACAATGCTCTCCGTATTAAAATTCAATTGTTGTGCCCGCTCGTCTCGTTCCCTCGTGCATGCGTGCAGCGCGCGAGAGGAGAGATTCTCACGCGCTCGGCGCGCCGCAACGACTTTGAAAAGCAGATAAGGAGATAAAGCTCGGGCGCGCAGGTACGCGTGGGCGTGAATTACGGCGCGGCCCCGCGAATAACATAACGGAGCGCGAGCCGGTCCCCATTGTCGTGCGTGCAGTATACCGGCCGCACGATGAGTGCCCGTATTATTGTTGTCCTATTCCGGCCGCAAATGAGAAATTAGTCGTTCCGCGTGATTGACTGCTGATCGTTTTCCCGCTCCTCGCACACACACCTTCGACAAAGAGTCGTTAAGCGGCCTAGGCGATTCAGGCAGAGGAGAGATTTTTAACAACTCGCGCCCCGCAAGATTGACTGCGTCGTTGAGTCTGCGCCAGACTCGGCATTTTTTTCCATCACGCGCGCCTCATCGTCCCAGCTTTACATTGTAAGCCTGTGTGTTATAAGCGAGTTTTATGCGTCGATTCGATCGCTCGCCTGCAGGGGAGTATTGTGTAAGTCGCGGTGCACATACAGGCAGCTGCTTATAAGATGGCGCATTTTTTGCCATTTCGGTGTTTTGAAATGTAGAAAGCGTTTTTCTGGCTTTGAGCCTGCGCGATTCCTATTATATTGACGACTGTTTGAATTCGTGAAAAATGAAAATTAGTATGTTTTTACTACTGGCGAAGTGAATAGCGTCGGACAATGGGAAAAAAATTCGAGTTACGCGGACTACGCTCTATCGACCATGAATCAAAATTCCCTAAGAGAGCGACTGACGTTTATGGTTTCTTTTATTGTTCAGCACTTTACTCGCTCGGAATTAACAAGTAAATGTTAATTTTATGCTAAGCACAGCGACAATGTTTTCCTCAGGCGCAAGAGTCGTATTTCAAATACAATTAGAATGAATTTTTATGGTGGCTAACAACTGAAAACTTGATCTTATGAAATTTTTCTGGAAAACAACGGTCTGAGAGAACGATTATGTAACCACCAAACTGCAAATTATTCAATTAAATAAGTTAAATCTTTTAATATTTTAACGAAATATTATCAATTTACTGAAATAAAAGAGTTTTTACAAGAAATTTGAATTTTTTTTCTGAGTATAAAGAATGCGATTTCAATAAACATCTTCTCAATAGATTCGATCTAATAGTGATTGAGGAAATCTATACAAAGACCCGTGCAATTATGACGACTTTGTATGAATCGATAATTAAATGGAATATACTAGCTTGTTCTCTTGGTTTCTTGCAATGCATATCAATTTTTCCGAGAAAAAAATGCTTTTATATGATGCATGCAAGAATTTTTAAAAACTAAATAACGATAGTCATATACGTTTGATATAAAATGCGTGAGCTTATTTATGGGCCCGCATCAATAGCTATTTTCATCGAAATCAGTTTATTGTTGGCGTTATACCCACACGTTTTACTACAAAAGAATCTTGATAGAGTAATATATCTGCTTAATCAGAGAAGTGATTTTGCATCTTGTGAGGTATAATGACGAGGAAGTAAAGATAGAACACGTGTCCGGTTATAAAATGAATTTTTAGTAAAATTGAAATTCACGCTCATTTCCACACGTCTTCACTTATAATTTAACAATTTATGTATGTTTTAATGTCCACGATTGCTTTGTTTCTTTGAAAAAAAAAAGATAATTGACATCGAATGACCATATAAAGTTTCCTCTTATTACACTGGCCGCACCGGAGGCCAAGAAAATGTCTCAAAGTGAAAATTCTGTCCTCTCGCAAGTCTATCCCTATCCTCTGCCTCCGCTTTCCAGGCACTCGTAAACGGCCGACACGCACCCGCGGACGGCCTCTACAAGCCAAAGCGTAATTAAAGCGGACGCGAGCGCGTGTGTGTCGCTCCACAGTAGAATCTCTGTTGCTCTTGCGCTCTCCCGGGCTCATGAATGGGCAGCTACTGACTCTCGCGCTCTCTCTCTCTCCGCTGGGGTGCGAAGAATGGGTAGAGAAAGGGAGAGAGAGAGAGAGAGAGAGAGAGAGGATGCGTTTCGTGAAATTAAACGTGAAAAAGCCGCGGGCGGCGAAAGCGTGCTGCATGTGCGCGTCCGCGACCACCGGCTATTATTATCTCTCCTCCCAGCGCGCGCGTGCAATGTACCTATGTATATATATATAGATATATACATATACGTATATACGAATGTACACAGCGAGGGACAATAAGCAGTTTGTACTCGGCGCGAGGGCGCATTGTGCCTCTCGGACACAGGCCGGTCATTGTGCACTCAGCGCGTGTACATCACGAAAATCTTTATACTCGCGGCGAGCCGCGGAGGAGTAGCGAGAACACACCTATATATATATAAGAATATATATTCGCTCGCGCACGCGCCGCGAGAGCTGCCCTTTTTTTTGCTCGGCCGAGTGCGCGCGCGAAGGGGCTCGTCGCGTGAATTGCGCGCTTCCGGTGAGCACACGCGCGCGCACACAAATATATAGACCCCGTGTGTGTGTGTGTGTGTGTTGGCCTGAGGTTTTGTTTCGACGCTTTTGACGTTTTGTCCCGGGGCGTTTGAACGCGTGCGCGCGCGCGCATGAGGCGCGCTGCGCCCGTATAAAGTCGCGGATTGTTTTAGGTTTGCGGAGAAGAGGATGACGGCCTTCTCTCGGGGGGCTTTGAGGATGTAATATCGTCGGTTATTTGACGGATATACAGGCAAATTATGGTTCGCCTCGGTGGCTGCTACTATGTCATTCCAAGGGTTTTTTTAGACTGCATCATTGCTAAACTAAATAAATTCATAATTATTATATATTAGTAGACAATTTATCAGAGAGATGAAATAATGACGAAAATACTTAATAAAAATTTGTATACCCTACTATTAATATACGCGTACTAAAATGTAACTATTAAAATAGAAGCAAACAAATTATAAAATGTCTTATTTTACATGAATGAACTGGCCAATTCACTTAAACCGTTCATTCATATTTTCTCACGCACGCAATGGGGTCAGTTGTCTATTTTTAAAATGCACTCTGAAATATTTTGCTACATTATGAAATTCATTAACGTCCTCCATTATAAGATTTAGTGTAAACATTATTTTTACAATAACATAATATTTCGAAGATAAAAATAATAAAAATAATAATTTACGGGGTCCTCGGGGAGATTTCTAATTTTAAAAATAACGAGCGGTTTGGAGAATGAGAAAGAAATTCATTATACTGTACTCAAATTACACGGATCGAATGAAGAGACAGTGTCGAGGCTGATCGCGCTCGTAATACACGCCGCGTGCGCGCGACATGGCTTTAGGGCCTTGCGACTAATTAATCGAAAAACGAGGAGAAAAAGGGTCAGCGGCGAATAAGACAAGGGAGAGAGATATAGAGCCAAGTTAAATACGAAAAAGGCCTTTGGAGCTCTCACGGTAAAGCAAATGGTTCGGATCTCACGACTAGACGAGTTAATCTCCCGAGGAGGCACAATAAACCCGCGAGATAATAAACGGAAAGTCGTGCGTGCGCGTTCGTTTACCATAATAATACCCTCCACCCTGGCTACAGTTCGCGGATCTTAGGAGAAGCCGCACTCTCGCCCAAAGCTAACCGAATATATAGAACGCTATAAATAGAAGATTCCCTCTCTCTCTCTCTCGTACACTTGCGCTCCTCTGTCTCCCGTTTCCTTCTTTTTCTCCTCGCGTCCCCTCATCGCTTTCTCTCCCTCTCTCTCTCTCTCTTTCTCTCTCGATCTCGCTCTCTCGCTCTTGTGTTTCTCCATTCTTACTCGCGGCTGTCACACTCTCGTCGTCCTCGCGAATGTAATGTAAGAACACCCGCAACTCGGGTCGCGGCGGTTATTTTAAAAAGTCAGCCCGTGCTTATTTTGCTTCCGTCCTTCCTTTATTCTTTCTCTCCCGTGGCGGAGTCGGATTTTTTATGATACGCAAATTAAGCGCGCCCGTCGTCATTCGTTTGTTGCTAAAAGATGATTGCTATCTTCGGTACCATTAAAAATTCTTAAAATAACTACTTCAGTTTCGTGTAATATTACATATTTTAACAATTTACAAGTTATTATTATCTTTCAAGATATCAAATATAATAAATTATACAAGTTCTCGAGATTCAGAGAAAACAGTAAACTTTATTAAATAGTTGACTCATTGAAGGCGCGAACATACTATAGCTACGTGCACATAAAAGATTTATTAAAATATTTTGCTTATTGTATATATAAATAAATATTATGCGACAATTGCATAATATATTGTAAAATCATTATCTAATCGTGGAATTGTCGAATCGAAAGGCCTCGAGAGAGTATATCTCTCTCTCTGGCGAGTGCTGACCTTGAACTCGGTGGTGGGACTCTCTCACTCGCGCGCGCGCTCCCTAGCGCATCTAAATTTACCGGTATATTTATGCCCGCGCGCGGCTCAACTAGGCCGGAAGTTGCCAGATAGCGTCGCCGGGGCTATCGCCCTGCAGCCGGAGCGAGGAGTTTCACTTTGAGGCTCACTTTTGAATTTCGCGCGCGGCGTTAAATGCGACTCGCTCTTTCCGCGGCCACGGGCCAGCTAGTGTATCTCGCAGCGCAAGTTTCATAATACTTACTCTCTTCTCTCTGCGCTGCGCGACGTTATACGCGAGTGGCTGCATGTATCTTTATTTTCAACGTCGCGCTCAATATTGTGATGGACGCGTATTTCACGCTTTTCGCTCTATTTTTGGGAGAATGCCGCAGTATGAGGCTGGTATTTCGGTAACTGATATTTGTCGCATCCAATGTGCATCCGAGTCGTTTCACACGTAAATTTAATGTATTTTAATGTTTACTATCTTCTTTTTATACTTTATAGAGAACCCCCATTCAAAGTCGAAACGAAAATAAAAATATGATTGTATATAAACAAGAAATATGAAATGCCTTTTTTCACCTCAAAAATGCAAACACAAAAATTTTAAAAACTGCACAGCTCTTTTTTAAACGTTTATAAAATAGTATATAATAACTGTTTCTTTTCTATTAACTTTGTTTGTCCGTTTGGTGTTATTTTTGTAAATGTTCCTTTGTACCGTGAGAAGAGTTTTGAATAAAAATAAATTCGAAACTATCGTCACATTCAATCTCCTCTAGGCACACATACACACATGCCAGAAGAATATCCGCCGGCAAGTTGCGCGTGCATCCAGCACAAACCAATCCAGGCGAAAGAAGTTTCAATCTCCATTCGCACTGAAATACCGTTCAGCCTCTCTCGCCCTCTTCTCCCCTTTAAAATATATTTCAAAGAAAGTGAATTCTAGATTGACGATCCGCCGCGACGAGGTTATTTCGTCGACTCGGCAAATCCATTGGCCGTCGCCGCCGCCGCCGCTGCCGTCGATCTATACGCAAGGGTCGTGGCCCGGGCCGCGGTGACAGGAGCGGGCGCTCGCAATGATTAATGGCTTAGCGCATTAACAGGCTATTGACAAACACGTTTCTCATCGTGCGGCGGCCTAAGCTTCGCGTATACTGCACACACACACACGTATTCTCTCTCCCTTCCGTCCGTTATAGACGAGCTTCCCCCTCTCCCTTCGGAGGAGCGGAGGTAGTAGCACTTCTCAGTTTCGTCGAGACCTCGTCGCGGAGATGCTGTCGGGAGATATAGGTGACACTGGAGGCTCGTCTCCGTGGAATCGGCGCGCTCTTTGTGGATGATGCGCCAGTCGGAGGTGGCTGAATAAAGAGTGGCTGCCGGAGCGGGAGGAGAGCTTAATCGTCGAGGGAAACGCGCTTGTAAGCGATAGGGAGATGGGATATGATAGCTATAGAGAGAATTGATGACGGGGATTACGTTTGTTTGCCTCGCTTTGATATATACACACACCGGCTAATAAGGAATTTAATCATTTGTTTCACTGCTTTCGTACGTGGAATTGTGTGATTGATTAGATATTAAAGCAACTTGTTAGTCATTTATTCAAACTCTAAAATTAATGAATTTCACCGCGCATATGCTCCGATTTCAGTTTATAAATCTTCTCGCTTAAATTGTTTTTTTCAATAGTGGCTATATATACGTTTCAGACGGTTTTCAATTTCTCGAGCAGACAAAGCGCAAAAACAAAAGTCGAGCCCCTGCACGCATGGATATACGGCCGAAAAAGCGGCACTCGATCGAATCAGACATCAATGAGGAAATTGCGAAATCTCTCTCACCCTCTCTCCCTTATCTCTGATTTGGTGTTTCGGCAGCGGTGATGCGCGGACCGTCTCCCGCTACATTGGAAAAGACACGAGAGCGCGGCGCATAAAAAGAGCCTCCTATGTCGCTCCGCGCGCTCGCAACTGCAAATCGGAGGCAAAAAAACAAGCGCCTCGTGCATTCGCGGCCAGCGGCGCGCGCGGGCGGTTGCTGCTGCACTTACTTGGCCGCGCGTGTGCATAATACGCGGGCGCGGCACCACCCCCCTGCTATAGCGTAATCCAATCAAACGCCAAAGTGGATATCAGTAGCGGAAAAATAAAAGAAGCGCGGCGCCATATAGTTTCGTCGAATTTCAATACGTATAGGAACGAGCGAGCGAGCGCGGTATGTACATGTACATGAAAGCCCCCGCCGAGAGAAAGAGCTTGGCAAGCGATAGAGGGAGAGAGGAGGGCGGCTGCCTGACGTGAATGCCAGAATGCGATGTATGCAGCGCTCTCCTGCTCTTCTTCGCGCCGCCACCTCTCTCTCTCTCTCTCTCTCTCTCTCTCTCTCTCTCTCTCTCTCTCTCTCTCTCTGCGCGTGTAACGCGATGCGCATCCTCGTTATCAGGCCTGATTTTTCCCTCTTTATTTTACTGCCACGCTGTCTTTTTATTTTGAGAGAGGATGCGCGCGCGTAATGCCTTGATTATCGTATGCGGGAGAGCGCGCGATGTGTGAAGGAGCGAGAGCAGCCGAGCCTTTCAATGCGGCTTTGTCGGCTGATACATGTTATACATTACAGGCACTCGATATCATTGAGCTTTCATTTGTATGCGCGCTAGAGCTACAACGAGCTTTCGAATCAAATTTTTCATTCAAAGTTTCTTATATCATTTGCTGTGAGCTGGGCTGATAATTAGTGCTGGACTCTCTGTATTACGTGGATCTGCATTTTTATCTCTGTAATTGCGTTTGTATTTTACTAGTTTCGAGTTTCCATTGAATCCGTCTTTTATGTCCGCGATAAATTACTTATTCAGTATCTAGTTAAACTTTTACTGGGATATATGCTTGTTTTATGAAACGCGGCAACCTTTATTTGCCTAGTATTATAACCTCGTGGCCATTGATAACTCGAGACGGCGATGAAAGTGCAAAAATGTTAATCAAAGCTACGTTGAAAAATACGAAACATGAATTTTAAACCTGTTTTGTTGCTTTCTCGCGGAGAAAGCATTGTAACGGTAATAATTTCCGAGCCTGAAGTCGTGAAAATTTTTACTTTTCCTATAATCATAGGTACCTGGCAATTATACAGTTTTTATTGTGGACATTATGCATGACATTATTTCCTTTGGTTTATTCGATTATTATTCATGTATCAATGCAAAGAAGAGTCTTATAAAATAGTGAATGTGAAATACCGCAACGCAATGAAATCTATATGATTTAAAAGAATATTAAAATTATCGCCACTCATTATTTAAATAACATAATTTCTTAGTTTATCTAAAAACCCATATAATGTATGTGATTGGTTTTTTTTATGAACGCAGTATTTTACTACTTTATGTGCTACGGTAACTCTTGACTCTAGAATCTTCTAAAGTCTCCAACTTTCTACTCAAATTTTTGTTCAACCAAACAGAACCGTGTTCGAATCTTATTCTGGCTGCGGCTGAATCATTAGCACCTGTATGTCGAGATTTTCGAAATTCAAAATTTTCACGACTTCATCCCAGTGATAGCTCTGGTGGTCCAAACGTAAAAATACGCAATAAAAACACCACCGGTGCACCCTTTGAATGAAAAGTGTAAACAAAATTATTAATAATAAAAACGTGAAAAGATTGTGTAAAAATACTTTTATATTTTTAAATAATAATTAAATAAAACATACACATTATTTTCTATCATCTACGTTCAATAATCCACGTTGCAGCAACAATTTCTCGAAATTCCCTTTCTGAGCATATAGAGATCGCCCCTCGAGATCGCATGATATAAGTGGAGCTGGGCACAATCGGTCGCGAAAGCTCCCACTATGGCTGTTTCCCCCGACGTCGGGAATATTCTCTTCCTCTATTTACCTATCTTCGCTCTCCTTTCTCTCCCTATCTCTCACTCCCCCGTCCGAAGAAGCGAAATTCACCGACGGTTATATAGAAGACAAAAAGAGAGACGGAAGAAAAGAGCGAACGAGATGGAGAGAACAGGAAGGCAGAGAGAGGATATGGCTCAACTCGTTCGGGCCATTCACGTGGCCCGATGAAAAGCCGAGCGGGCGCGCGCGCAGTCGAACTGAAAGGAGTAGGGAATTATTATGATTATTATTATTAACCTTTCTATAGGAATGATTTTCCATTTTCCTGGCCGCGCCCCGCTGTCTTTTGCTTGCTCGCTGCGCAAGCTCTCTCTCCCTCCCCCCTCCTCCCTCTTCTCTCGTTATGTGCTCTAGCTCACCTCCTCGTCAAATGTCACGTTTTCAGCAGTGTGCGCCCGGGCCCCGGTCCGCTTTCAATTCGGCCGCTTTGTCTCGATGACTTTTCGGCTGCCGGATTTTCGCGAGCGGAACGAAAGGGTTTACGTGCGCCCTTTTTTCCGCCGCTGCGCGGGGATTAAGAGGATTGCGTATCATTGGTTGGCCCGTATGCCGACGGCGGCCTGCTTTTTTGCCCTTTGGATATATATTGTCTTTTCATGTAATTTCTACGAGATGGTAAATGTACGTTTCCCTGCATAATTATGCATAATTCATATATTGCAGAGATACAGTTTATTTCGCGCTATAAAAAGTCATCTTAAAAATAAATAGCGAAAACAATTGTAACCGTTGATGGAATAAGTTTTTAAACTACTTATTATTTTAATTTCATTAGTATGCACTACAATAATTTAATAATGAACGCTTTAAACAACTGCGTTTAAACTGTACTTAAAGTTTCTTAACATATATAATGCTTATACGCTTCGGTTGTAATGTAAATGCTTTCGTATTATGCAGAAAACAAAGAGACTTTTGTCTGCTACAGTCGAAGGTCGGACACTTTTAAGTCGGTGATATAATACGCAAGCAATCCCATATGAAATTGAAAACGTATCCTTCTCGGTCTTTTGATTTTTCTAGTTTAAAAAAAAAGAAACTAACAAGTCTTTATTTTGTCTTTGGAAGACAATTCCAAAGTTTACTCACGTTTAGTTGATGGTTATTATTATCATAATGTGGAATACAGTTGCACAAAAAGCAATGCTTACCTGCAACAAAAAATATAAAATTATATATTAAAATAAGAAGAATTAAAGTTGATTAAAATAAATAAATAAATTAATATTTTCATAAACTTATCAAATATTTAATTTAAAATAAAGGTTGCATCGAGATGAGATGTTGCGCGGATTTCAATAAACAAAAATCATCCGATAACATCAGCTGTATTTACAATACTATACGCAAACTAAGAAAAACTCCTTTGAAACAAGCGATGAAAGAAAAAACAGAATCGACAAAAAATCACGTATAAATTATCCGAGGGATGGCTGCGCCACACGTTAATTAGTGAAAATAAAATAGGCACTTTCTAACGAGAGAAAATAAAAGGGCGCCGGATATACAAAGACGCGCGCGCGCTCACGAGAGAGAAAAAGAGAGAGATAGGGCGCAAAAAGAGGCAAAGGAAAGCTTTCGAGAGGGGCGCGCAGGGAACGAAAGACAAGGCACGCACGTGTTGGACGCCACCGCCGTCGCTGCCGCCACGACGGAGTAGACATTTTGTCACTCGGCAGCCTCGGTGACGACGAGGCCTCGACGATCTCGTTGAAAAAGCCTGTGTTCCGATAGTATATAGCGCGGATAGTCGGCTGGTTCACTGTCATGGTAGACAACAACGTGATGAACAAGTGAAAATTTAATTCTTCAAAAATTTAATTTTATTTATACTTTTTCATTTTTTCATTGACCCTATTCTCATATTATAATATATATATATGTTTCTTTTTTCGTAAATATAGATTTGAGTTATCTGTGCTTGTCAATCAATATTATTAGGGAATTGGAGCTTTATCTTTTCCAAGAAATTTTAAAATGACACGAAAATTATTTTTACAAAGAAATCTATTGAGGTTGCAGATCGCAATGTTGTCATTAGGTGTTGTGAAATTTAATAGTCACTTTGCTTCTTCGCAACACTTGTCAGTAAATTACTAGTCTCGCATTGGATTTCCCGATCTATAATACAGCGCTTCGTATAAAATGGATCTCATTCAAAGAAGTTTCATTTTTATAAAAGTATTTTATATAGTATGAATATTCATCTTGTTTAGCTTGATGAATACAGACTTTCATTATATATATCTCTTAAAAAAATGATATACCAAAAATGTTCTTTTTTCTTCGCTGGGCATGTAACATTTTCATTACGATATTACATTCACGCAAACGGATAATCACGACGAAAATCATCATTATCAAAATCGCGCGAAAACTTCTCATCCATCATTTTTAAATTACGTGACGAAACTTCGTCAAATTTCTTCAAACGAACACACACACGCGGTTTTCGCGAAAAAAAAGAGGACAACGCCGCGGCGACGCCGTCATTAAAAAAAAGTATCAATGATCCCGAGGACCTATAGGAGCTCCGAGGGAGGGCGCACGTGCATTCTTGTTACGAAAACGCGCGCGACACAAAGCCACGGCAGCAAGAGAGCAGCAGCGGCAGCGGCAGCAGCAGCATGCATAGAAAAAAAAAAGAGTGCGCGTCGAGTGCGACGACGCCCCTTAGATCCGCCATGACGTCTCCGTCGTCGTCGTCCCCAATTGTTTTAAAAACGCGCGCATGCCAGCAGCAACTCTCCCCGTTTCCCTCCTCTTGTTATTATTGGCGCGGCCGGGAGCGCAAAGAACTGCGGCGGACGCTCGCCACGTGAGGGAGCGAGACGGAGAGAGTCGTTTCTTTATGCTCGCTAAGCGGCAAAGACATGAAGGTGCACGCGTATGTATATGCGAGTGCGGTGTAACAGAGCAAAAGATACATCGTTGGGGAGAACGAGAGGGAGGAATAGACAAAGATTCGGGGAGATACACGTCATATCATGGAGGGGAGGTAGACAATATTCACAGCCTGTGAAGGAATGGAGTTGGAATGCCATGTTTTTTTTAAATATCCATGTACACAATCGTTGTTTTTGATCAAATTTTCGATAAGGTCAGATAGTAATAGCGAATATTTTCATAGAATTTTGTTGCTTTTTCGTTTGATATTTCTGTAAAATGCAATATTTGTGAAAATAAAAAAAAAATCTTTCTTTAGAAATCAACATCATCATTTAAATACATTTACGTTATTTTTACTAATTAAACAAAAGCTTTTATTTGACTAAAAACTGCGTAACGAATTCTTTGAAGAACACAAAACATTCCATACAGAATAATTTGTCGAAACATTAAATTTTGTCAGCCTCTCGAAGCAGCGATCCATGCTTTTTTATACGCGCTCATTGTACGAATAGCCGCGCGCGCGGCACAAGCGCACGAGCGAGAGAGCGCGAGAGAGCAAAAGTGCAACCACAACCGAGAGAGAGAAAGCGAGAGCGCGCGCACAAAGCGCTGTTTGTATTCGCTCTCCGAGACGCTCGAGTCCGCGCAAGGATGCGCGTATAATACCCGCACACGCCCACGCGCTGCCGATGCGATACTTTGTAATTAGTGCGCAGAGCCAAAGTGAATGCCGCTGTAACGATATCGGGCCTCTCTGATCTTCTGCTTCCGAGCGTCTTTCTCCCTTCCCCGCCTGTCTCTCTCTCTCTCTTTTATGTGTAATATGTATACACGGCTGTCCCTTTGCGTACAGAGAGCGAGAGAAGATAAAGAAGCGCTCGCGGTAATTGTTATTGCGAAATTTCGCGTATATGCGTGCGCGTGTGCTGTATATACTTTGTGTCGCGGGCACGATTAAGCGATTAATTGCCGAGAAGCGACGTGATGGGGTTTAACGATACCGCGGAATTAACGTCGCGTAGTTAACGGCGATTATTATCCACGGTGAGCGAGTTTTATTTATCGCCGCGGGGAGAATGACGAACGAGCGACTGCCGGGCAAATTTGTCGCATGAGACTGCGGCTCGACGATATTTATCGCGCGGAGATCGGGATTTTTTAAACGCAATTGCGAATCGATAATTGCTATATGTATCCTTAGTTCTTTCTATACGCTTCTACCATTGTAAGAGAAATGTTCTCGCACAAACGAGTCTATATATTTCATGGGAATCTTGAAACGATCTCTCGTACTAAATATTTATTAGCTTGTTTATTGAAAAGTAAACGAGAATTTCAATTATCTAGTCGAGTACTGTTTGTTTTACGAATATTCGAATAAGCATTCCGAGCTACTCGCGGCCACTAAATCTCGAGAAATAGAGCCAGGCCGCATGTCTATTATTATCCTCCTTATTGTTTTAAATAATACGAAACGAGCGCACCGCGCGAGTGCGCCGATCAGGAAAAGGGTTCATCCATCCTCGCTCCCATAAATACGTCCGCGCAGCGCGGCATATTGCACTTGTGCGCATTCCCGGCCGCGCGTTTCACGGAAAATCGCCACGCATGCGAAGTTTAGCGGGCGCGCACAACATTGTTGTTTGAAATATAGCGCGGACCACTAGCTCTGACGCAACTTTATGCTCGCCACTTAGGCGCTTTTCCCATAAAAACCACCTATAAATATACCAGCGTTATTTTCGTGTGCGTAAAGTGATAGGCAGCGGGCGTATGTGGGACAATGGGCGCTGACGATCGTATAATAATAAGCGCGCTTCTCAAGTGCGCGCTAGTGGTATATAGGGTATGTAGGAATGCTGTGGAGGAGAGCAGCTGGAAAAATCGCTCTGATATGATTTTCCGATGGTTTATAGGCTGCATTACCGTTTTAAGCCGATGCGGTGCACTACTTATGGTGACTTGATAGGATTAAGAGATTGTCTTTACCTTGCAAAATACACTTTTTTACTCTTTTTTGCCAAAGTTTTATTTTTACTCGAAAAGTTATGTTCATGTATGGTTCATCTAAGAATACACTTGAGTCACAAAATCATTATTTTATATATTGATGTGTGATATTCGTTCATTATAATTTAAATAATAAACATTACTACATATAGGCCATAAATTAAGAAAAAAGAAGAAATTAACGATAATTGCATTGATACACGTGAGTTATATTCTTTCTGAAAGTAAATAACAAACGAATGAGTTGCATTTACGAAATTCCAAACAATTACAAACAAGTACAGCAAAACTGAAAATTTTTCAGAAAAAAAAGAAAAAGAAAGGTAAAGCATCCGAGCAATCTCACTTATGCACGCGACGATGATTGTGGCTCCGCGAAGAGCCTCGCGTGTCTTTCAAGACAAATTGCCGGTCGCGGCCAAATTATTATTCGGGAGACGGTTACAAGGAATATATATATAAGAGCAAGCCTATAACGCTTGCTCGCGATAGTCGTCAAGCTCCTGTCGTCGCCGAGCGAAGCCTCTGCCATCCGATGACGTGTCGTGCCTCTTCTCTCTTCTCGCGGTCTTTCATAAGGTTAAAAATAACATCGTCAAACCGTCCCGCGACTAACAATAATAAGACTCTATAACGCGCCTCGTCTCCAATTTATGCGCGAGCTATTCGATCCTTTGTCCCTCCTCCTCCTGCATATGCATAATGGGAGAGAATCTGAATTTGAATTTGAATTTATTAGATCATAATGGGAGAGCGAGATCAAAAAGAGTTTGTAATGGGAGGTTTAAATTCAAGGAAATTTTAAATTCAGCGAGGAGAGCAGAGCTTATAATTGAGTGGAGCGCTCGGAATCGTTAAAAGACAAGGTGTTTGCTCAATAAACCTGCGGGCTTATATTTAGCAAAAATTGAGACTCGTCGTTATATATAATGCCTGTACGCGATTGCGTCTTAATGTCGAGGAGGCCTGCGTTTTTGCGATTCTTATTTTTTGCGCGCTAATTCGTTATTTATTCTGCCAAGTTACAAATTGTCGTTTCACTTTTCTCTTAGTTTTCGTGAAGGATGACATTTTGAAGAAGTAATTTTCAAACTATTTCATTTCAATATTTATACTTTAAAAATGTTATCGCTGAAGTTGAAGTTTATTTACCGGGCGTATTTGTTTTCACTTGACACGGCACCTTTATCGAAATCAATACGTTACTGCTGATTAAAATGCATAAACCATAAGAAACCAAGGTAGTGGTGCAAAGGAGATTAAACATGCCTGCACGCGGACTACTTTCACCTGGCAACCTTCATCCCGTTATACAATGTTCATTAATTGCTATTTTCTTAATCTCTCTCTCCGAGCTCCCAGCTCGGAAGATTAAAGAGAGCACGCATAATTTCAATCGGTCGTTATTATCCCCTCTCAAGTGTACATGCGACAGCAAAAAGCCCTTAGCGAGGGCATCGCGAAAAAATGCGCCGCGAGTCGCCTTAATTCATCAAGCCGCCGCTGTCAGGTTTCTATATAATAACACGTCGGAAGCGCGGAAAGAAAGCCAGCGCGATGTTGCCTCGAACAGAGGGAGCAGAGGCTGCTCCCCGCGATGAGATATTCCGGTCACGGGGTGGCTATACGCCGGCGCCAAGGCCAGGGAGCAAGAGCAAAGACGTCATTACGCGCGGGTGGTATATACCTCGCTCTCTTTTCCGCCAGCCTCCGCTATCATGTCATAAAAATAATCAGCTCTCCCTCCCCGGCCAATGAGCTGGCCCCCGGGCCACTTTGATCTCGGCCATTTGTTTCCTCTCTCGCTCCTTCTGTCGCCGAGGTCGGCTTCTGTGCTGCTCTCCTCTACCTCGCGACCATTTTTTCAAGGCGTCACGCGCCCGGCAGAAAAAGAAGAGCACGCCCGATAAGGATGAGAAAGTCTCGCGCGCGCAAAAGGAGCCTTTTTTTCCCTCTCTCGTCTATATACGCGCGGGGGCGGCTAAGAGAAGTCGCTTCTTCGCCGGTGCCTTTTAAAAATAAAAACTTAATGAGAAAAGGGATGATGTTATTTAGCCGCCGCCGCCGCTCTGCGAGAGCTGCCAGTCAAGCAAAGCGTGCTCCCGATGTAAGAAACGCGCGAAGCGCCAGTTTTCTTTCATTGGCTGCTACGAAAATTGACTGCGCTTTGCGCTCGCGGCCCTCTCCCCCTTCGCTCTTTCCCCTTTGCGCGAGCGAGAGAGAGAGATGCAGAGGAGAAAAACGTTACATGCATGTCGCAAACTACGCCGGGCCGCGCGCTGATGCAGAGCGGAAGGAAAATAACTGAAATCCGGGGAAAAATGCCTTTGCGAGTAGCACTAGCTCGCGATAGAGGCGCAAAAGCCTTTTCAGTCCTTTTTTTTTATTTTCGCGTTTTTTTTCAGAGACTGGGAGAGCGAGAGATTCAATACGCGCTTTTGAAGGAAACGGCAAACAACTGTCGGGCGCAGAATCGAAAAGTTTCCGCGCGCGTGCACTGAGAGCTGAGTGTTTGTGAAATTTTTATTTTTGTCTGACGCTGAAAGACGTTTAAAACAGGTGCACGTGCGCTCTTTTGCTCTCATTGCTTGCAATTTCAATCTTACGGTGATGCAGCATCAGAAGAGAGAGAGAGAGAGAGAGGGAGAGAGAGAGAGAGAGAGGGAGAGATATGCATTTTGCATATTATAAAAAGGTATTTTAAAAATATCGGTAAAATGTGCGATGCGCGGATAATGCGTTTTTATTTACAGAGTGAAAGTGCATTTAAGCATCGGCGTTATTTCGTGGTTCGAGAAAAAAAATAAAATAATATTAATGTTTTCTGAAGAAATATTCACCAATGGTATAATTGAGTTTATGGACGTGTCGAACAATATGGGATGTAAATCCTATTATATATTTGTTCTGGATGGAAATAGTATATAAAATTTATCTTGTTAGTAAATGAAAAAAAAAATAGTTTAGAACCATATTGATTTTTACGGTATAGAAAAAATTTAGTAGATAAAATAATGAGTAAAGCAATGTATTGTTTATTATTCTCCGGTTGTAGTTCCCTCTGTCCATAATTCCGGTTATTCTGGAACAATAAATAT
>JAPYZP010000540.1:0-23557 GCA_030522985.1 Torymus sinensis | reverse complement strand
TTCATAATGAGTTAATTTTAACTGACACATCAGACATTCATTATGAATTCTTTTTAATGAACACTTTTAGAATTCATTTCAAGAAGTCTTTACGAATTCGTCACGAACATGTGTGCCGTCTGGGTTGGTATTGGTTAAGACCGTTTTCTAATGTTCACAAGTTTTTTCGTATATTTTATAGCCGAAAGAACGATACAAAATTTCTTTTAGAGGTGTGCCTTCAAATTTTTTTTTTAAATTTTGTGAAGCCTCTAAGTGTGGACAAATTGTTGATTTACTCATAAACGCAAAAATAATTATCTATAAGCCAATTCGAAGCCAGTCTTCTTTGATCATATCGCTTCCTTTTTCTCCAATCATAATCGCGGGTGCATTTGTATTGCCTCTGAGCAAATCCGGTATAATGGACGCATCTATAACCCTCAATCCCTTGATTCCATGCACCTTCAACCTTGGATCCACTACAGCTTCAGGATCCTTGTGCGGTCCCATCTTACATGTACCAATTGGATGGCTTGCAATGCCGTAGTACTTCGTGGCCATACATTCGTAAAATTTGTCATCGTCATTAATATATGGCTCACATTTCGGTGCTGGTGGTTTCATGTATTTGAAACCTTTCTTCTTGAAGGCGTTGCTCTCAACAAGTTGGTTCACCTTCTTTATACCGTCTATGAACGCTTTTAGATCATCCGGGTGATCGAAAAAGTTAAAATTGATTTTTGGTAGGTTCCCGACAGGATCAGACTTGTCTAATTGTACCCAGCCACGACTTTTAGGAGATATGAGGATTGGGGTGATTAACATGGCATTGTAATACGGAAACCCCGAAAGCATTGACTGTTTATGATTTTTATCCACATCATCGAAGTTTTCAAGAACAAGTACTTCTATATCCGAGTAGCCCGGTCGAGATTCAAGAGAGCTTTGGATAAAGGCTATACTGTTGAACATGCCAGAATTTTTTAGAGTTCCATCTTTACTCTTCTTCCACTGTCTCACATCAGCGATTTTGTCTTCCAGTGGATTAAAGAACGATGTCAGTGACTCATTTGTAACTAATACGAATCCAGTTGTTAGTATGTGATTCTTAAGATTACAACCGACAGGTAAATCTTTTTCAACCTTTATGCCAACTTTAAGAAGATCTTTTGCTGGACCAATACCTGACAACATCAGTAGTTTTGGCGAGGCGATAGAACCAGATGATAAAATGACTTCTTTCTTAGCATAAACAGTTTTAGAGACACCATTGTGGAAATATTTTACGCCTATGGCCCTTTTTGTTATTGGATTGATAATGATTTTCGTTACTTGAGAATTTGTTCTGACTGCTAGGTTAGGTCGTTTACCACGAATGGATCGGATAAAAGCTTGATTAGTACCTTGACGAATGCCGTTTTTGATCGTATATTGCAAAAGAGATGCACCAATTTGATTACCAGAATTGTAGTCGATTTCATTATAACCTAGTTCTTTCCAACCGTCGAGGAACATTTGTGCTTCTGGAGTTATATTAGGTATCTCAATTCCTAAGGGTCCGTCAGTTCCATGGTCATCAGGATTGCCTTTTGGTACCAACTTGAAAAAAAAATTGATAGATAATAATGTTTATGAACTAATTGTCTTCTTCAGGTACAAGTTTATAAATAGTATACTTAAAGAATGTCTGAGATTGCATGTATCGCAAACATGCGATCTTAGGCATTCTTTATTTTCTCCCGTGGTGCGTATACTATTTTTTTTTGCCTAGCGAGGTCGAAAATACAACCTCTGCGATCGGGCGCCGGGAGCAAAAGTGGTACTTTCGGCCCGCCAGGCAAAAAAAAATTTGTTATCAATTCCGCGTACCTGCGACATATTTTCGGATTTCTTGAAATATGGCAGCACATCCTTCCAGCTCCAGCCAGTATTTCCTGCTTCGGCCCATCCGTCATAATCATGCCGACTACCACGTACGTAGGCAAAGTTATTTATTGCGCTGCTGCCTCCTACAGTTTTACCCATCGCCATACGACAAGAATTGGGATTATCTTTGCAGGTACTTGAGGTTGCACCAGGGACTTTGTAATTGTAGTCGATGGTACTTCCATATAAAACAGACATCAGGCCCGGAGCCTCGGACACCAACGGTTCTTCGTCTCCGGCTTCCAATAGTAAGACCTAATATTAAATTTTATAATTTTGTATGTTGATAACGTTTAAAGAATCATACGTCTATGCACACTCACACATGATGCCATCCCTTTATTTTTGTTTAACCTCGTATTATAAGTTTCTTGCTAACTTCTTCTGATACTATTTAGTCCATTGCCTCTTATACTGCCGCCGTAAGCAAGAAGGTCTGTAACTTCAAAATTTCACTTTCACCGCAATTTCGATATGAAGCCTGAAAGCATGTCGTTTTCTGTTAAATTAACGATTTTTATGAGAGTAAATTTGTTTGAAGTTTATAGACCTTCTTGCTTACGGCGGCAGTATATATATTCATTTCATGTTTATTCACCGAATACAAGGAATGACAAACACTAAAATTTCTTTTCTATATTTATATATTATGCTTTCCACATATTAATAACACTGCTTACGTCAGACTAATAAGATATTATCAAATTGAAATATTTTCCGTGTGTTTATATTAAACAAATTTGAGTTTACTTACTTTCCAATTATTGATTTCGCTCAAACGGTTGGCTACGACACATCCCGCACTTCCAGCACCAACAATAATGAAATCGAAATGATTTTCATCTTTGTCTCTCAAATTTGTATATATATCATCAACGGAGTGACCTAGGTACTGCGTTATAATCGATAAATAAGTCAAAAAGGTAGGTTGACACGTTGATATAAACAGATTTTGAAAACAGTGTTCCGATGTGCCAGTAACATTAGCTGGTGCCCACATTGTATTGTGTGTTAAAATGAATAGATTTACATTATTTTACGCATTAATAAAGATTTGCTTTAAAACTATTATTATTAATAATTAAAATATTTTAAAAATATGAATTAATCTGTAAAACTTTATTTCATTAATAATCTAATTAATATTTTATAAATTTATCGTAGCCTAAGTATTTTTTTACTGTTGGCTACGTGTTTGCTATGCTAAGCTAAAAGATCATTACTTTGTTATACCAGTTGATTAAACTTGCAAATAAAAATAGTTGTATTATACATTCCATTTGTATAAGCAAATGCATTAAAAAATGCTTTATATTCGTTAATTTAACTACAAAAAGCGTTATCGTTACCAAGAATGAAATTCTTATCTTATGTAGAAGAAATCCGGGCATGTATTAGAGAACTGCGTCGACGAAAGACTTCTCACAGATATCGTAGAAATCCGCCTTTGTGACGGGGCGATGCCTAGCGACAAGAGCCGACCTCGTCAGCGGTATGTTCGACCTTTCCTAGTAATTATCATTTTAGTATTTAAATGATTTTTTTTTGTTCTCACTTTTTTGTTTCCACAAACAGTGTGCTCGCTTTTTGTCTTGAATCGCTATGATGAGTTCATGATCGTACCATTTCGGGTAAGAAATACGTATCTAGAAAAACGCTTAAAACGGACAAATTTTGAGTGGAAAACAATTATTGGATAGTAAATTATTTGCTTTTGAGGTGCAACACTTTTCAGGTGAGTAACGTCCGTAATTAATAATGTTAATGTAAAAAAAACACATGTCTTTAAGTGTTACTTGATATGTAAGTAGAACAGTCAGGATTAAAATATATGAGTACAGGCTTTCGTTTTATTGAACATTCTTATTTTATTCATTAGAATTATTAGAATGAAAAACAAATTTTTACAACTTTTATAAATAAACTGATTATTTTCTGTATTATCATATGGATTACCATCAAATAGAAAAGATTACATTAACATAATAACTACAAAATGATGATACTAACTAAGATTTTCTTGTTTTATTATTCTGCATAAAAGATTACAGAGACTCTCATTCTGATTAAATAAGTAATTTAGCTTTATAAAATAGCAATAATTTCATTCTTAATAAACTAACTCAAAACCAATCTTCTTTGATGATGTCACTTCCTTTCTCTCCAATCATAATCGCAGCAGCATTTGTATTACCTCTGAGCGATTCGGGTATTATGGATGCATCTATCACCCTCAATCTCTTAATACCGCGAACCCTCAACCTCGGATTCACCACAGCTTTCGGATCTGTGTTTGGTCCCATCTTACAGGTACCAACTGGATGGAATGCATCCAAGTAGTACATCTTGGCCATACATTCATAAAGTTTGTCATTTTCGTTAATATACTGTTCACATTTTGGTGTTGGCATCTTTATGTATTTAATTCCATGTTTCTTGAAAGTTTCTGTTTCCATGAGTTGATAGATCTTCTTAACGCCATCTATGTACATCTTTAGATCGTCTGGATGGTTGAAAAAATTGAAGTTCACTTCCGGTAGGTTCTTGACTGGATCAGACTTATCTAACTTTACCCAACCACGACTTTTTGGTAATACGAGGAATGGTGCGATGGAAATTGTATTGAAATAGGGAAAACCGAAGTAGTTCGTCTGAATACCATTTTTATCCACATCATCAAACATTGGGAGACCTTGTATTTGAATGTCCGCGTATCCCGATCGATTTTCAAGTGAACTTTGGATAAAGGCGACGATATTGAATACCGCAACGTCTTTCAGAGTTCCGTCTCTGCTCTTCTGCCATTGTTTTACATCGGAGACTTTGTCTTGTAAATTATCAAAAAGTGTCGTTGAGGATGAATTTAGAGGTAGGAAGATTCCAGGCGCCGATACATGATCTTGCAGATTGCGACCCACTGGTAAGTTTTTGATTACCTTAATGCCAACTTTTCGGAGGTCTTTAGCTGGACCGATACCCGATAACATCAGTAGTTTTGGCGAGGCGAAGGCACCAGCTGACAAAATGACTTCTTTTTTAGCATATACAGTTCTAGAGACACCATTGTGGATATATTTTACGCCTCTGGCCCTTTTTGTTATTCGATTGATAATGATTTTCGTTACTTGAGAGTTAGTTCTGACTGTTAGGTTCGGTCGTTTACCGCGAATAGGTCGGATAAAAGCTTGGTTAGTACTTTGACGAATGCCATTTTTTGTTGTAAATTGAAATCGAGATGCACCAATTTGGTCACCAGAGTTGTAGTCGATTTCATTATAACCTAGTTCTTTCCAAGCGTCAAGGAACATTTGTGCTTCTGGAGTCATATTAGGTATCTCAACTCCTAAGGGTCCGTCAGTTCCGTGGTCATCAGGATTGCCTTGTGGCACCAACTTAAAAAAAATTGATAGATAATAATGTTTATGAACTAATAAATTGTCTTCTCAAGGTTATCAAAAAATTTATATCAATTCCGAGTACCTGCGACATATTTTCGGATTTCTTGAAATAAGGTAGCACATCCTTCCAGCTCCAGCCAGTATTTCCTGCTTCAGCCCATCCGTCATAATCATGTCGACTCCCACGTACATAGATCATATAATTTATCGCGCTACTACCTCCCATAGTTTTGCCCCTTGCTACGCGACAAGCCATAGGACGATCTTTACAGGTACTAGCTGTTTTACCGAGAACTTTATAATTGTAATCAATACTACTTCCATATAAAACAGACATCAGGCCCGGAACATCGGATACTAGAGGTTCTTCATCTCCAGCTTCCAGTAATAATACCTAATATTAAGTTTTATAATATGTTATATTGATAGAGTTTTATAGAGTTTTGTGAGTCATATTTCATCTCATATTTTAGATATAGCTACATTAAGCAAATATTATCTAAGTTACCTTCCAATTATCCACTTCACTTAAACGATTTGCCACAACACATCCTGCGCTTCCAGCACCAACAATGATGAAATCAAACCGATTCTCGTTCTCATTTCTCAAATTTCTATATTTATCATCAACAGAATGACCTAAGTATTGGGTTAAAATAGCTAGAAATGTTAAAAAGGCAGGCTGGCATGTAGAAACAAGGGAATTTTGGAAACAGTGTTGCGGACCGGTGATATTAGCTGGTACCCACGTCATATTAAGTGATAGAATCCATGTACTTTTTATTTATATGAAATAAATCAATTTTTATCTGAAAATTATCATAAATTATTTATAGTATTTTTCAAAAATCAGTTGAGTCCTGTCTAATCTATATATTATTATTGTGTTTTTATATTAGTTGTTTATAACTGCAAATGAAAAAGGGGTATTATTACATTTCTTGTCTTAAAGCATAGACAGTGATTCATATTTTATAGTAAAAAATATAAATTATTTTAGTACGAATTAGAAGTTTGGGTTATACAAGACTAAAGAATCAATATGCTTTTGGACTAGTTGACTTAACTTACATGATAAAAGAAAGTCGTTTTATATTCCATATTGTATAAACAAAATTTATCCATGCATGTATGTATTCATTAATTTAACTACACTAGTCTTACTAGCTTTACACTATTTTTGTTTCGTAACCTCGCAACCCATGGCTCCGACCAAACAAATTCCGAATAAATTGGTTTCACAACAAATCCATCGTTTTTTGAAGATAGGAAAAAGAATACCATTTATTGTTTTTAAATATGAGATCGATTTTGAATTAATTACAAGTATTCCGTTATGTGTAGAGAAACAGATGCACGCACGCATGCACGCACACACATCCATACAATATATTTACACATACGAACATAAAAAAGTTATGAATTTTTGAAATTATGAATTAATTATGAATTTTAGTGCGAAATCGTTAAAAACACAAAAATTGTGATAATTCAAAATTATTCTCTTATATTTGAAAGATTTAATTTTATTGTTACTCAATATAAAAAGATAAACGACAAAATAATTTTTAAAATTCTATTTGAAATTATAATATTTATCTCAACAAGACAAACCGCTGACATTTTATTGGCACGCAGTTTTCTCCAATTTAATTTATTGCTCCTATATGTATAGTAAATATAAATTTATAATATAGTTAAAATATAAAATAAGTTTTTCCATTCTACATGTTTTTTCAATAATTTACTTTTTTTATTCTTGTAATCCTTTATTAGCTGCCACTGATATTATGTCAACACAAAATTACTATGTTAAGATAATAATAAAAAAAAACTACCTTTACCCAGAGCACAACTAACACATGCACTACAAATTCCGCTTCACGGAAACGTGAAACCGAAATAAAACCTTTGCGATTGATGAAGTCCGTTTAAAAGGAGCTCGTGATTGGTCGACGGTGACGTTCAGGTAATCTTAGCTGATTGGTCCAAATAAAACCCACAAAGTTTGGAATCATGAAATATTGAAACTAAAAATATAAGTCACAAGTAGTATTAGTAAATTAACATTTGGTTTTGTACAAGAAAAAAGTATTAACATGTTATTAGTACAATAAAAGGCTATGAATACTATTCTGATTACAGTTAAATTTCTAACCTCCAAATTTTTGTATTGTAGGATTAAACTAGATCTATATATATAAATGCGATTGAAATATTATAATCTTTGAAAATTCGAAATCAAATGAAAATTGTGAAGTCGGTCATGTAACTGTTTAAAATCGTCAAAATGCACGTCATCGTTATAATTTATACGTAGTCACGATTTTCATTACGACAATTATTAATCATCCCCTTTAAACTTGATAAAATTCCTCATAAAAAAAAACGTTTCACAAGGTTCACAATTGACATATTTATAACAATAGGGTGCATTTTAATGTTTTTACCGTTATTTTTACGTCTAAAAGTGATTAGGCTGTAGAATCAAAACAACATTTTTCAAGCAATGTATTGAGCGCGTGTCTCCCTAAAATATAATTTAATAAAGATTTTCATAGTTTTACGACAAAATTCTCGTTTCTCAAATTTCCATATTTATTATCATCAACAGAATGACCTATGTATTGGGTTACAAAGGCTAGAAATGTTAAAAAATAATAATATTAAATTAATAATATTGGCAGTGTTCCGGACCGGTGACATTAGTTGGTTGGTTATGTTAAATGATAAAATACATGTATTTCATATGAAATAGAATAATTAGTTTGTATATTTATAGTTTGTATTCTTATTTTAGTACCGACTTCGAGTTCATGTTACACAAGAATAAAGATCATTATGCTTTTTTAATTTAAAGATGAAAAAAAAATTGCATTATAGTCCATTTATGTGAGCAACATTTATCTACACCAGGTTATTTAATCCTTAATTGAACTGCAAGAAGAGTTATCAATAGCAGGAGTTAGAATATTGTTTTACGTATATGTACAATTCCTGTAAAAATTTCCCTTTATCCGGTCATAAAAACGACGAAAAAAAAATTTTGACGTACACCTCTGCCATAAGTTTTTTCTTGTTCTATAAATCACACATTAACCGAAAAACTTCGGAAGAGTTTTATCCGCACATCCATTTTTCTTATGGAAATTTAACATGGGAAAAATGGACGAAAAGTACTCACTGATGATTAACCAATAGCAAGCTACTGAAGTGGCCAAAAATATTCCACAAAGAAACAATTAAAGCAGAAGAAAAAAGCTTTAATTTAAGCTACAGATCGTTAAAATCGATCGATTCCATGCAAAGTTAGGTGCATTTGAAAATCGCGAAAGATGACAAAAATAATCGACTTTTTGCAAATTTACAGAATTCTTGAGATTTTTATCACTTTTTTTCATTTTTCGCGATTTTCAAATGCACGTAACTTTGCACGGAATCGATCGATTTTAACGATCTTTAGCTTACATTAAAGCTTTTTTCTTCTACTTTAATTGCTTCTTTGTGGAATATTTTTGGTCGCTTCAGTATCTTGCTATTGGTTAATCATCAGTGACTACTTTTCGTTCATTTTTCCCATGTTAAATTTCCATAAGAAAAATTGATGTGCGGATAAAACTGTGTTACAAGACCGTTTTCCTGTCTTCCGAAGTTTTTCGGTTAATGTGTGGTCTATAGAACAAGAAAAAACTTATGGCAGAGGTATGCCACAACTTTTCTTTTTCGTCGTTTTTATGACCGTGTAAAGGGAAATTTTTACGGGAATTGCACATATAAGTGATTAAATTTTCGTTTAAATCATTTTGTTTCCTTCTAGGAAGCTTTTTTTCTTCTTCTATCACTAAAAAATTTGTACGAAGTTTTTGCGTGTGTCTGAGTATGTATGGGGTGTTACAATGGTGATTTCTGTGCTCTTCAGAACCAAACTCTTTTATTAAAGAAATATAAAATAATTATAAGTCTGAAATATAAACTATAATGCAAATATTATAAATGTTACAATTATTACAAGCGAAGTACTTACGCGGTTAGTTGGGAGGGGTCCAGAGTTTAGCGAATTCACTTAAAAAATTGAAGTCAGCTATAGATGTTTTTTAGTTCGACATATGGTACTGCAGATTGTTCTTATTTTGAAATTCTAAATTACGAAAATCATATTTTCGATTATAACAATTCGCCTACTGTCCAAAACATGGAATTTCATTAGTAGAATTTTAATAGGGGGTTGTAATTAAAGTATTTCGAAATAAATCATTAGAAACAAGTTATATTCACTTTAAAATTGTAGTATTTAATAAAATATAATTTTCATAATATAGAATTTCGAAATTAAGTACAATCTGCAGTACCATGTGTCAAATTAAAAAACATCTATAGTTGACTTTTTAAACTGAATCGTCGAAACTTTGGACCCTCCTCCGCCCCCTCTCTCTCTCTTTCTTTCCAGCCTACGACATACTCACATGAGCGTACATACGTAGAGATCCACAATAAGTAATTCTTATTTTTCAAAATTCATAATACTTCTTCAAATTTCTTGAAACAAGACAATTGCTCTGGTTGCACATCCATTCAACTCCGAACAGTATTTAAAGCTTCGACCAATGAGTCATACTCATATTGCCTACTACGTATGTAAGCCATATAACGTTATCGAGCTAGACATATTTGCATTGCTAAAATATTTAATAGACCAGTTTGAATTCTTTCTCTTTCTATTATACGACATAACACGATAAACACCGTTGCCGCTATGGATATTTTCAGTTAGCAGTCCATGATTTAGTACCAGGTGAGATTACCCACGTGGAAAAGTAGGCGCAGAATGTACGAAATTTTAGAACAGTCTTGGGATATCCATCATTATAAAAATTATGTTTTTGTTGTCAGATTCTAATTAAGGTAATTAGAACCAGTAGGTGGACGGTTAGGATAATTCTTATATACATGTTCGGATTTAAAACAGTAATTTTCTTTCTATAAAAAAATTTAACTGTTAGTTTTGTGCTTAAAAATGTTCGATCAATAAAGATATTACATTTGTTAACTCTAGAAAATTTTGAAGCGGATGAGTGTCGGTAGAATTCCGCAAGCACACACCTTGGGCCCAGAAAGATTCGTTGCTGTAATCAGTATGCACTTTAGAAATTTTAAGATCTCTAACCGGACGAGATAGCTGGCGTTTCTCAAAAATTTCTTTAACATTGGGAAACAATAAAACATACATTTATTAGATTATAATAGATTTTCTTAGATTTTTATAATATGATTATTTTCTATAGAATCAGATAAATAATATGACATAGAAAAGATTGCTTTAACATAAATATATATCAATAAAGGCACCAAGACCGGTTTTCTTATTTCATTATTCATATACAAAGAGAAGAAAAGCAGCTACAGAAAGGTTCACTTTGATTACAAAATTTATTAAGCAATATATAACCAGAATAATGAATTCTCTATAATTTAAATCCAATCTTCTTTGATCATGTCGCTTCCTTTTTCTCCTATCATAATAGTCGGCGCATTGGTATTGCCTCTAGTCACAGTGGGCATAATAGACGCGTCGATCACCCTCAATCCCTTGATTCCATGAATCCTCAATCTCGGATCCACCACAGCTTCTGGATCACTTATTGGTCCCATCTTACAAGTCCCAACTGGATGATGTCCGAGAGCATAGTAATTCTTAGCGTTACATTCATAAAATTTGTCATCGTCATTAATGTACTGCTGACAATGTGGTGAAGGTGGTTTCCCATATTTAAATCCACGCTTCTTAAAGGCTTTGGTCTGGACGAGTCGGCTGACCTTCTTGGCGCCGTCTATGAACGCCCTCAGATCATCCGGATCATCGTACAAGTTAGGATTAACTTCTGGTAGGCCTCCGATAGGATCTGACTTATTTAACTTTACCCAGCCCCGACTTTTAGGAGATATCATGAATGGATTGATTGCGAGAATGTTGGTATAAGGGAAACCCAGGTATGTCGACTTATTGCCATGTTTATCCCTATCAACAAAATCTCGAAATATATGCACTTGTATGTCTGAGTAGCCAGGACGAGTTTCAAGTGAACTTTGGATAAAGGCCATATCGTTAAAAATCCCAGTTCTTTTAAGAAGTCCATTTCTACTTTTCTTCCATTGTTTCACATCAGCGATTTTGCCCTTAAGAGGATCAAAAAACAATTTTGACGACGGATTAATAAAGAGTTCGAGTGCACTCATAGCTATATGATCCTGAAGATTACGGCCCACAGACAGATCTTTTATTACTTTGATGTCAAATTTGCGGAGTTCCTTTGCTGGACCGATACCTGACAACATCAATAGTTTTGGCGAGGCAAAGGACCCAGCTGACAAAATGACTTCTTTCTTCGCATATACAGTTTTAGATACACCATTATAGATATATTCTACACCTATGGCTTTTCTCGTTATTGGATTGATGATGATTCTGGTTACTTCAGAGTTACTTCTGACTATCAGATTTGATCGTTTACCGCGAATAGGTCGAATAAACGCTTGATTAGTGCTTTGACGGATGCCGTTTTTCACCGTAGATTGCAAAGTTGATGCACCAATTTGATCACCAGAATTGTAATCAATTTCATTATAACCTAGTTCTTTCCAACCATCAAGAAACATCTGCGCCAATGGTGTAATCTCAGGTATTTCGACTCCCATGGGCCCGTCCGTTCCGTGATCAGCAGGATTGCCTCCTGGTACCAACTTAAAAGGAAATTGGTAGATCATATATAGGTACTTATCTTTTTAAGGTAGTCAGTTTTAATAAATTCATGTACACTCTAAATACCTGGGACAATGTGAAATTTTCGGATTTCTTGAAATAAGGCAACACGTCCTTCCAACTCCAACCAGTATTTCCGGCTTTAGCCCATCCATCGTAATCATGCCGACTTCCACGTACGTAAATCATGTAATTTATCGAGCTACTCCCTCCCATTGTTTTACCTCTCGCCACGCGACAAGCACTGCCAAAAGTTTCGCAAGTACTTGGAAGAGCACCAGGAACTCTGTAATCGTAGTCGATGGAACTTGTTAGTAAAACGGGAACAAAGCCAGGAGCATCGGACACAAGTGGTTCTTCATTTCCAGCTTCGAGTAGTAAAACCTTATTGAATTAAAGATTGTATCACCCTCCATTTGTATAAATGTAATATGCACAATATACGATATAGATCAACGGAACAAAACATTACCTTCGAAAATTATTAATGTTAACACACGGTAACAAATCAATGGTCGGATCATTTCGTCAATTTTGACTTTCGGAAATACGACGAAATACATGTAGACACCAGTGTGGCCAGGTAAACAATATATATAGTAATAATATGCATGTAAAAGTGGTGATTAATCGCCACAATCTGATCACACTGATAGACTAGCATTCAACATTTTCTTAATACGGAAAAGTAAGTACGTTATATTACGCTTGAATATGTCTTCTTTCTTGTTTATATTATCATTATGGCATTTAATTTTTGCTGACATTGTGATGATCTCGAAAATACGAGTTTAGAGAAATTGAAATGCAACCATAACTGCACCCTGCTTTTTTTACTACAGATACGTAGATTATAATATTATCTGTATAAAAAAGGAACATATATTGACTCAGTCATTAACATATTCAATTCTTATCACAATAGTTTACGCATGAATTAGAAAATAATAATAAATTTGTTTCAAAAAACCAACCTTATCCGGTAGACTTATAAACTTTTTTTCAAATCATCCAATACAGAGACAAAAAAATATCATTTATAATCTTGTCGACCGAACAATTCACAAAAAAATTCCTTAAGGACAACATACGAAAAGTTAAGACTGTGCTACTCAATGATGATTATCCAATAGATTTCATTAACCACAACATACGCAACCGCAGAATTACTCTCAAACATGAACAGAATAAAATTAATGATAAGTTTAAAAATCTTTTTAACAAATAATTACAAAAAATTGTCTTCCATTCTGAAACAATACAATATTATGTCAATTCCGTGAGTAAAAAAAGTCTCAACACGATTATAAAATTAGGTAAAGATATGAGTAAAAAGTGGCATCGAACGAATATTATAATATGTATAAATTCACGTGCAAAAATTGTCCTGCGACTTATATAGGAGAAACAAAAAGAGCCTTAAAAAGTGTATCACTGAGCATAAAAATCCAAAATCCGTAGTTGTTATACACCAGGATACTTTTAACCCATCACTTTGATTGGGAAGGTGCTGAAATTTTGGAAAGCAACTATAAAAAGAGATTAACATCCGAAAAGATACATATTAAACGCCACAATAATAACATAAATAAGAAGAAAGATATCGACGGCTGAGCATAACAAGAGCGTATCTTGCCGCGCCGCTGAACAAGGGCGGATCTCGCCGCGTGTATGAAGAAGGGCGCATCTCGGCTCGTATAGTTTTAATATACAGAGAGAAGAAAATCTTTACATTAAAGGAACGTCATTAACTATAAACGAACGGACGTTTGGATACGGATAAACGAATGTTCGTTAACAACTAAATAATATTTCTTAATAGTTAAGAAACTGTGTCTTTGAAATTTGAATTTCTTAATTGTTAAGGAATATTACTTAATTATTAAGAAATATTGTTAACTGTTAAGAAATACTGTCAACTACTTAAGAAATATCAGGATTTTTTAGTTAGAAAACCATACTTTTAATGTAAAGATTTTCTTTTCTCTGTGTATTTATGTAAATAAATACATATATTATATGTATTTATATATACATAAATAATAAAAACTATGAGCCGAGATGCCTTTTTCGTCGTCCACGCGGCGAGATGCGCTCTTCTTCATCCGGCGAGATACGCCTTTCTTCATCCATGCCGCGAGATGCTCCATTGTTCATCGGCGCGGCGAGATATGTCCTTGTTCCGCTCAGCCGTCGATATATTCACGCTTAATAAAACGTACTTACCTGTATTCAAATATGTACAAGATATATATTGTTATATATCTTAATATTAGTGACAAATTAACAATCTTTTTTTTAATAAAACTAAAAACTAAAAAGGTATTTTTTTATTTCAAAATAACCCTGGCGCCTGATTGAGAAAAAACAACCTTATTACCGATAGATGAGTAGCCCTTATATTAATGTTCATAATTTTTTATATTGATAATGTTCTAATTGGAATATTTTGAGCGTATTTCTTTTAGATAAATATTGTTTTACTTACCTTCCAATGCTTTAATTCTGTCAGACGATTTGCCACAACACATCCTGCACTTCCGGCGCCAATAACGATAAAGTCAAACGAATTTTGTTCCTCGTTTCTCAATTTTTTATATTTGTCATCGACTGAACGACCTAGGTAGTGCGTTATAGCTGTTAGAAAAGTAAAAAATGCCGGCTGACACGTTGATACCAATAAATTTTCAAAGCAGTGTCCTGGTCCCATAACATTCCCTGGCGTCCACGTCATATTGAACGTTAGATTGAATGTATACTTTTATTATACTTTATAATAATAGAGTGATAAGAGCTCGGGAGGGAAACTCAGGGTCGAGGTTTCTGAGGATAATAGGAAAGGTGACTAGAATAAAAATACAAAAAGTCAAAATTATAAGTGAAAAATACGTGCGCGGTGGAGTACGTGAAAATAAAGTCAGTATTAATTAATAAGAAAGAAAGAAAAGCGCGTGTGTGCAGCAGGCGAGCAATCCTCTCTCCGCCTACGGACATCGGCTGCACGGGTGTGCGAGCGCGCAGTCTGTACCCTGTACGCACGAGCAAGACGTACGTCTTGCTCTGAGCGAGGGAAAGCGGATTTTCTCCGTGTGCCGAAGTGCGGATGTCGCACTCGGCGGGAGATGAGGAGAGCTGGGCCTCGCTGCGCCACGGCTGGCGACTCGACAAGAGTAAGCTCGCGCCGCGAAGCGCGCGCGTATTTTATACCCCCAGTCTGCCGTGTACGATACCTTGAAAGAGTGGGAATAACGGTTGCGGCCGGTACGTACAATTGTTTATAAGAATTCATAAGTTTTTGATAATAATTGAACATATTTTTGCAGGTATTGATTATTTTTTAATTTTCATACGGGTACCTCATTCTGAAATTGCAAATGTAACAAAATGAGACCTTCAAAATTGAAATTGGATAAAAAATAAAAGAGATTGCTGTGTTTTGTTAAATTTCTTTTAGATGACGGTATCTTGTTAATGAATAATTAAATTTGGTTTAAAAAAATGTTTTTCTTTTATTGAAGTACCCTTCCTTCCCAATAGACCATCACTCGACAACATTGGGTTAACATTTCAAGTGATTATCTTCATTGGTTTTCGAGCAAAACATTATTTTCGAAAAAAGTGCGATTTCCTTCCTATAGACGATACTTAACTGTAGTAAAAATCAACCAATATTATTGATATTTATCATAGATCGTATATGAATAATCAATATAATGATCGATAATTTTACATCTTACAACAATAACTCAAATACAAATGTGAAAGAGATTTCTAGGCGCTTGGCGCGGAAACGACATAATCGATCAACATGCCAATTAATCAGTTTCAATGAAAATTCTCCACAATTGGATGTGGATACAGATGAAAGTGATTCTGACGCGGAAACGGATTTGAACGAAACTTTGATAGTCGATTTCTAATACCCAAAAATAAAGACAACTACTTTTAATTTGATTTCATAGGCGATTAATGAGATCTCATATCTCATGAAAAACTTTTACAGTTGACTTCAATTTTATAGTGAATTGTCGAAATATTGCCCCCCCCCCCTCTCCAAGGAAGCTTATGTTGAAAAAATGAATGAAAATGATTCCGGATTATTTCCATCTCTTTCCTATGTCTCTGTTCTCTCCTTCATAGATTTCGATCTCACTCTGATCAGAATGCCGAGTCAGCCATCTGCCCTCTATTTCCCATACATCATTGCTCTCCCTTATACAGATAACTCTTTCTATTCTTTCTCATTTATCAACCGTAACAAATCTAATTTTCTTTTCTATAAGGATTATCAATTTTTGTTGTGGCTCCGCACTAGCTGTTGACATGTATTTGGGTAGGATTACGCTTACTTACGTGCAACTTACGCTAAGTTTGGTTCTGTTGTTACGCGTATATTTGAAGAATGATGTGTCATTAGTTAACTCCGTCTTTTGTAAATACTTTAATGTTATATCGACAAATTTCGTCACCGTCAATAAACATTTATGTTTCTAAACTAAACAATGACGTTACTATCGTATCTATGTGTTTCCCCCGTTCCAAACGCACGAAACAATACAACACGTCATGTATACATACTCATTTTCGAAAGCGATAAAGGATCCCGAAAAAAACAAATGGAAAACGAGGTACAGTCAAATTGGCTGTATTTTTGATCAGGATGTAAACAGTACCGCATACCCCATTTTCAGCCAATCTGACTGTACCCCTCTTTCCATTTGTTTTCTGCGGGATCCTTTTTCACGGCACATCCGTCGCCAGGCACGCGGATCGCGATTGCACCGATATATTCGTAATGCAACTCATAGAGGAAACTTTGTAACGGTGAAAAAAATGGTCGAGAAAAAAATCGTTCAAAATGATGTTGGAAGGCGAGATATGTTGAAATTTGTTGATTTTCAAAAAATTTTTGTTCGTTTCTGTGTGTGTGTGCTCGCGTGCGTGTGTGTGAGTGTGTGTGTAAACTTTATATCTCAGAAACAAATCGACCGATCTAAGAACATTTTGAATTATTCGTTTTTATTTTTTATTTTTTTATGTGTTACATTCTATATTACTTAATATTATAAATTTTTCTTGAAAGGTCTTTAAATTACCTACATTTTCTTTTTTTAATTTTTGAATTATTTTTAGTATTTCATTTCTTATTAAGGAAAATGTTTTTATATTTCATACATTATTTTCCCAGAAAATATTTAATTGATCGACTTGTAATTTTAACTACTTATTTTACACTCATTGTGGACAATATTTGGTTTAATTTTCGAGCGATTATCTTCATTTGTTTTTGAGCAAAAATTATTTTAGAAAAAAACTTACGTTATCGTTGTCGCAACATAACAAGAGTAAAAATTAACCAATCGTCTTGGAATTTGGTACAATTTGGTACATTTGCTGTAGCTTTTATATATCGTCAGCTCAAGTTCTTTGCCCAACAAAATCTGACTGTCACAACCAAAGGAGATTATCTGGATTTCTTTTTGAGAACAAAATATTTCCAATACCGGTTTCTGAGAGAAATTTGATCAATTGACTCAAAATTTTGAACATTTATATTGGATGACAATTCCAAGAGATTATATTTTCTGTTTATAACAGCTGTTTAATGTTTGTAATTGTATCAACGGTAACGACGAAAAAAACAAGCACACTCATAATATACATAATACATAATTCATAACAATTTATTTTGGGAATTTAAATTTTATAAAAAGAATCGATAAATAAGTTTGAGGAAGCCAAGTGCCAATGAATTGGGAGCGCTTTTTTTTTCTCTCCCACCCAAGCGGAGAAATCGATCTTTTCTTTCAACTGTGAAAAAACGAATTTTTTCCATTTTTTCCCAAATGAAGTTCGGAAACTAAGATTTTCTACACGATTTTCAGGCATGAAAAAGGACTACAAGATTTTTCTACTCGATTAAATAATTATTATGCTTTGTACCAGTTGATTAAACGTATAGATAAAAATATTACATTCCACTTGTAAAAGCATACTTATCGATATATTGCTTTGTATCCGTTAATTTAACAAGAACAACATTTACTGTGTGACGTGAGAACGAGCACGTTACAAAACATAACTATATACCCTAGTAAGTATTTATAAAAACACCAAAACAGCGTTAAGAGCCACACACATAAGTACAGATCGACTTATACGTAAACACGAGTGAGAGAGCACAAAAATCGTGAGAGCGAGCCGTAAACTGAAGAAGCGACGACTCTTGACTCCCGACCGCCGGCGGCGATACCTAGAGTCGACCCAGCCTCGGGATGGCACAAATGAAGCATGGATCCGCAATTCTGAAGCAGACTTCGCCAACCAGACGACAGATCGCTCAATCCAACTGCCGATCCCAACACACGCACACACGCATTCACACAAACACAGACATTTTTTGGTCCAAAACGACAGATTTTGATACTAAAAGTCTGAAAACAGATTTTTAAACATTTTTATCTCTATAATTTTTTACAGTTACAAAGCTTCCTCTGCGAGGAAACGAAAAAATAGTGCATCAGAAAATTAGATTTTGTTTATTCTTTTATTTAGTTCTACAAGCGATATTGCGATTTCTCATATGCAAGCCAAAAATATTAAATTTCACTTTATTCCAGCTCACTTAATTTACTCAAGTTTAACAACACTTTATCATACATACTCATTTCTCTTTTTATTGCCAGAAAAAAAACGACACATGAGGAAATCCACAAAACCGTCACAAGTCATCCGTCGAAACAAGTTATATTCGCTTTGAAATAGTATTAATGAAATTCAATGATTTGGACAGTAGGCGAATTGTTACAATCGAAAATATGATTTTCGTAATTTAGAATTCCGAAATTAAGAAGAACCTGCAGTACGATATGTCGAACTAAAAAACATCTATAGTTGACTTCAATTTTAAACTGAATCGTCGAAACTTTGGACACCACCCCTCCGTCCCGGTATTTCCCGGTATTTTTCTGTAAAATTTTTAATTTACACTTCTTTATCTATAAATGTTTGCGTAAAACCGTGGTTTAGACTATGTTTGTGTAAATCATTTATACAAATTTTTATTTAAAATATGAAAATGCATATTATACACAATGTTTGTGTAAAATATAGGGAAACGGTTTTTAAGAGTCTAGCTCAAGTCTGACCAGACTCTGCACACATCTACTTACACGTGGCAATATGCTAAAACTGTTCAATTTTAATACAATTTTTTACTTTCTCTTCTTTATTATTTTCTTATCTCAATCCACAACAAAAGAACAAGTAAAATTCTTCAAAGAAATATTTCCTCTGAATGAATAAGGAATTACATCTACATTCCTATCTTCATTTACGTAACCTTACGATACTTAAACCAATATTTTAACAAAACGTTATACTCATTACCACAATAAAATTTCTGATATAATATGTTGGGTGTAAATCAACAAATAAAATGATAAAATCAATCCTATATCATTGTTCAGTTGTCATTCATATAATCCAATCCAATAACCTCGAACAAACATCAAGTACAGACAAACTCAATCATCCTGAATACCTGGCCCTTTCAAATAATTATATTTCTTTGTAACTATATCTGCTAACAACTCTACAATTAAAGCTCCAAAAAAAAAAAATCTTTTCATCGACCATAAAGTGCGAGACCATATACCATCACCACACTACCGCGACTACAGCCACGGGGTGGGACTATAGATATATCGAAAGGCTAATAGTTAGATGCCTTACCCTTCAGAAAATAAACGTACCCCATTAGCAGAAGCATGCTTATCATACAGGATTTAAGACAAAAAGCATGATTAACAGAATGCGAAAGTACATAAATATTTTTATACAATAAACTAATTTCATACTGCCACAATTATAGAAAACACACAGTACGAAAGGCGCATTTATAGAAAATACGTAAGACCAACGTTACGAATACAGAAAATGCTATATAGATTAATTTAGAAAACTTACAATTACTTCTAAATGGCATTTGTCTAATGTATTTTTTATAAATGCGCCTTTCACTATGCGTTTTCTATAATTGTGACAGTATGAAATTAGTTTATTCTACAGAAATATTGATATAGTTTCGCATTCTGTTAATCGGGCTTTCAGTTTTAAATCCTGTATGCTAAGCATCTTCTGCTAATGGGGCACACGTGTTCTATTTTTAATTTTCTGGAGGGTATAAGGCATCTGATTATCAGCCTTTTGATATATCTAGTCCCACCCCAGCCACGCTTCGGCACATTTCCACTGGCGAAACAAAGTCTACGAAAAACAAACCCCATCTCGCGCCTCCTCCTTATCACGATCGCAATTGGCTTCTATTTACCTATCAGCGTGACTACTGCACCAGAATCTTGATTTTTTTTTCTTCATCGCCCGCTCCGTCGCCGTTGCAACCTTTTCCCTACAGCGCGACAGGTTTGCGCTCTCGTAAGATAGAGCGCGATTATATTCAGCGCGCGCTGAATGGCTGCAAGTAAGCGTTCGTAGAGCGTATGTATTATATACGTAGAGGACGGCAGCAGAGACAGAGAAGCAGTTTTTGCGTAATTCGAAGAGAGCGTATGTATATACATACTTATACGCTTTGTGGATGTGCGTATGTAAGTATATAGACAAGAGTTGAGAGAGCGAGAGAGAGAGAGAGAGAGAGCCACACCTCGATCCGCGAGCGCGATCAGCGTCGACATCATTAAGCGACGTGTGTGTATGTACGTGCGCGTGCGTGCGTGTGCGTAGATGGATGAGATTCATTATTTGATTAGAAGTGGAGTGGTAGAGGTGTGGTAGTGGTTCTTGAATTTTCGAATTTCGGGAAGTTGATTTTCAAGTGGTATAGCTTAATTTTAGTCTTGTATTTTGCGTTCATGTTATGTGCTTAAAATAAGTTTTAGTGATTTTGCGTTTCGTATACGATCGACGAATTGGATTTTACTTTTGAAAAATATCTATGCGGAAAATTGACCACTGATATAGTGTAACGAATGTAATGGAAGTGTAAAGCCCTTTAGATATGGTTTGATATTAAAATAATGCAAAATGTAGATTAACATATAATTTGTGCGCTAAACGAATGTCAATAGTGAAAATTCATCCATGTATAGAGCCATAAAATGCTCCATTGAATTGCGTTTACGGCCCTATTACCGAATTTATAAAAACAGCAACGATAAATCAATTGTAATCTCGCTAAAAATTCTTAGTTACTCGACGCGACTCCTCTTCACCGCGTATACACCTTACACGTCGCGTCCGCCACGCTTTTAAGCGCAAAGGAAGCGATATCAGGGGCCGCGTATTCCAAATAATCTGAAAAAATATTATTGAATTTACAACAGCTGTGAAGGCGAGATTAAGGCGGCGCGAGAAGGTAAAACACACGCGGACACATTCTCTCTTCCCCCTCGACGCTAATAGCCGCTTCGTGATCAATGGACCCATTGGTCATTTTTATTGGTGAGACCGCGCGCGAGCACAGCGGCGAGCGTCAGTTGGTAGATAAGGGGGTAGAATTCGGCGTTTTATTAAGCCGAAACTCTCTCGAAGATAAAAGCGAAGAGAAAAATTTCTAAAAAAAAAACGATTAGGGCCTTAACTGCCCGGAATTCCTTGACTCCTCGCTCGTGTCATTTTTTTCTCCTCTGTTTTAGGGAACCACGGGCGCGATAAATTCTGTAATTTTACTCTAAAAGGCTGTCCCGAGAGGAAAGATGTCCCCATGCGTAGAATGTCGGTTTACCGTTTCAATTAAGTCATAATAGACGCGTTTACTTTGTGTCTTGGAATTTCGAATAATTTCTTTCATTTGCGCGCGAGAGGGGGCCACTTTCACGCGCTCGCACCAAAAAGAGTAAACATGATAAATAAAATGTCGATGATAGCGGGCGCACAATGCGAGCGATAAGTTAAAGTTCAAGGCATTCCAGAGCCGGAGGATGGCGAAAAAGAAAGGAGAAATCAACGTTTGTTACGCAAAACACGCGCACTGACGTGATGCGAATTGTGTATACACGTATGTGACCGTAAGTGTATTATATATGTAAAAAGAAAGGCGCGGTGTGATGCTGAATTTTTTTCCAGAAATAGATTTTCGTTTGTGGAAGTATTTTTTAAGGAATATACCAAGACAATGCAGTTTATAGGAGTTTTAATTTGAGATTTAAATAAATAATGGGCGCATGGCAAAAGTATTTGTCAAGCCAAATTTTGTCTTTATCTTTGAATTTATAATCGAGTAAACGCACACATTTGCTTCTATCGTCTAATTACGCAGAAGGAATTTCCGAAACCGCATATTAACATTTCCTCGGCACAACAAAAACAAACCCCCCCGAAAAAAACGAGCGCCTATAAAAACATCAAAAACCATTATTACCATCTTCTACACCGCTTCTCACTTAACCACATTTTTAACAGCGCGCTCATCCGCTCCGCGCGAGCGCGCGCTCACTAATCCTATAAACTATATATATATACACGAAAAAGCCGAGGAGAGCGAGAGCGGCCCTTTCTTCAAACAACTAAATTACCCTGGGAGAAAAATCCACACAATTTGTACGACTACCACAGGATGACTCACATATATATACACGGCGCTCGTTCTCTCTCGGGTAGCAGCAGCTACCTTCGCGTATATATATACCTGTTAGAAAAGTGTGTCCGCTTCGGGGGGGCCTACAAATTAGGAGTCAACGATTTCGGAGTGCAGCACGCGCCTATATATAGGTACAAGAAAACGTTTTTAACGTGTGTCCACTATCTCCGCGTGTGTATACGATACGCATCGCGAGTGGAAAATGAAGCGGCGGGTCGAGAGAGAGAGAGAGAGAGATAGGTATATAACGTATAGTTTTAAACTGTGAGCACGCGCGCACACACGGGTGACAACTTGTTCACGGGTTTTCTTTCTCGGAAAAAATACCGATGTTCGGCTGGAAGTGTCATGTTTTTTTAGCGTGAGATATATATAGACGTTTATTTGTTGGTAAAAAATTGAGATAATTTTTCATCGTTTTGGGAAGGAAAAGAGCAGTTTTTATGTCATTATTTGTTGATATTTGTCTGGTTAAAAATTTAGCTTGATATGTTGAGTTTTAGATTTCTTATTCGAATTAATACTGTAATTATTTTTTACTATATCTAATTTATGTATTCAAAAGTTCTTATTATAGAGAATGTATAGTGACTTATAACGTCTATAACGCTTTGTTTAATTGTTATAAACGTTTATTTTACTTGGTAAAGTGTGTGTCAATTGGACCCAACTGCGGGGAAAGTAGACACAAGGTATTTTTTAAATAAAAATACCGAAAAAACTCTATACCATACAACAGTACTTTATAAACGTAATGTACATTATATACGTGTTTCTGAACTATTTACTTTGTTGTCTAAAGCTTCTCAAGAGTTTCTTACAGGAGAATCTGTAATAATGATGGATGTGTCAACATGCCCCGACGAAACCAAAAAGATATAATTTCATTTTTAT
>JAPYZP010000539.1:0-24856 GCA_030522985.1 Torymus sinensis | reverse complement strand
TCTGTGATATAAATGATAACGCATATAATTTTGGTTTAGAACAGGTTAAAGCGTATGCATTTTAGGATAAAATCAAAACTTTTTTTGCGAGTGCTGTAATTTATATTATGATAATTATGGCTCTTATAAGTTAACCAAACAGTAGATATGTCTAACCATATAAAATTCCTAATCAAAGTATCTTTAGTACTACAAACCTATATGATAAATTAAAAGAAGAATAAATTTGCAGACCTCGCGATATTCATCCGGCCAGCTCCACAGGTCAACAATTACGCCAACAAAGTAATCCCAAACTCAACATATCCAGCAGAAAAATGAACTGAACCCCGTCCAACCACCCAACCACAACCCTATATACCACCACTCCCCCCAAAAAAATAGAGCCCCCAACAGCCACTCCATTCTCCGAAAACTGTATTCATACTCACCCCGCGGCGGCGCGCGCGTGCTACCCCCGTCGGATCCTAATCCCGTCCCCTCAATCCCTCCTCACCCTCTATCTCTATCTCCCATTGTGCACGTGTCGAAATTCGACGAGAGCGCGCGCGCGCGCGCGTCTACCTATACACAGTAGTAGTAGTAGCGGCAAGAGTGGGGGCGCCTCGTCGTGTGCGCGACACCGCGAGCAAAAAGGAGAGAGAGAGAGCTACACACATGCGCGATGAGGCGCGGCCTCGCCGGCGCTCGATACTCGCGCGACGAGAGCGGGAGAAGGAGGCCGACCAATGGAGGCGGACGCTACGGGCGGCCGATTGGTCGCGCGCCGCCCGAGAGAGAGAGGCGCGCAGTAGTAGTAGTAGTAGAGGTGGCACTGGCAGCATCCCTTATAGACGAGAGGTGAGGTGAAGGGTTTGCAAGTATGATAGGCCGCGAGGCGATTTTCACTTTCGTTTTTTGGGGGATCGCGGACGCGATGCCTGCTGGTGTTATGTCAGAGGAAAGTTGGCTTGGTGCGCGTGAGGATGATGTAAGGCTGTGAGGAGAGGGTGGATCTTTGTTGGCTGGGAGTGGAGGATAACGATGGGATGGTTGTGTGGTTATGTAAAGATATCTTATGTGTATTGGTAGTGCGTATTATTTGTTATCTAAAATTTTTTTTTTTCGCTTTTTTGTGTTTGAGAGAGACAAATTGACTTGTCATAAGTACAGTTTCTATTTCATATTCTGACAAATTCGTATGAATAACTTTTGTGGCTCGATTCGATATTCTAATCGATTGATACTTATCAAAACTTGCCATTCCCACGGAAAAAAGAAGTCTCGTTGTTGCTTAGCTTCGGCGGTATTTTTAAACTCTGTTATTAATCGTGGGCTACCTTTTTTCTTATCTGTCTCTCATCTTATACGTCTTTTCCATTTTTCGATCTTCTTTTTTTTATTTAAGAATTACTATTCTCACCGATGCTGTGTAATGATAAACCTATGTATTTATTTCGTATATATAGAAATGGTTTGAATGTTTCCTTAGTTATATAATAAAATAGATTTTAAAAAATGTTTGGTGTACAAATAAAATTAATCCTCAAATGTAAAGAAAACTTTTCTTATTGTAGATGAATACACGTAGAAAAAATTATTTGTAAACTATACTTATTTTAGAAGAAAATTTATTAGCGTTTGAACACATACTCGACGCGTGGGATTTTTTCTTTTTTAAATAATAATTTTCATGATTTTCGTAGCCTATTTTAGAAGTAAAAATTCCAAATTTCGAGTGTATCCCAGCACTACTATGAGGATAATAAATTTTCTTATAAAAAAAAAGTAAAGTTTACAAATTAATTTTTCTCCGAGTAAGTGATATTTACTTCTTTATTTTATATAGGAACACATAATATACAACTATTAAATCCTATTTAATCCCTATTTACCGTATGCTTACGGGAAACAAGGCGTGCAACAAACCTTGCCTAAAGATAATTTTAACCACAAAAAACCTCCAATTACATCATATTATCCAATTCCTCCGAGACGCGAGCCGCAAACTAAAACACATTGTCGAAAGAAACCGGGCGTTTTCGTTCCCGCCCAAGGATTTTCGATCCACCTACATCTCTCACTACTGCACACCACCTCAGCACTCCTTCGCTCCGCGAAATGAAGAGATTCGCGCCCGAGAGGGCGGAAGAGGAACCCGGCCGACACTCCACCGACGTCCTATCTCTCTTTCTCTCTCCTTCACACACGCACACACACACACCGGGGGCGTAGCGGTACCCCATTATACGCACCGCCGCCACGCGCGTGCGCGCGGGAGAGATATATTTCAGCGCGTGTTCCACTCTCGCGCTCTCGCGAGCATTATGCAAAGGCTGTCTCTCTCTCTCTCTTTCTCCGCGTACAGCGCGCAGCAGCAGCGACAGAGTTATCTCACTCTCACTAGAGAGGAGAGAGAGAGAGAGAAGAGAGTTTTAAATGGGAGCGAAGATCTAACGGTTAATTTCCGCGCTGTCTTATCGCGCGCAGGAGAGCGCCGCGGGAGGCGGCAGGATGCGCGCATGAGAGAGAGAGAGGTGCGCGAATTTCAGATGAGGACGCGGCGCGAGCGCGTGTCAAGGCTGTTCGGGTGAGTGGAGATAGCGAGCTATCGCGCCGTGATGTGCGCTGAAAGTTTGGATGGTTTAGGAGGGTGACCTAGGATCGTCGTGGTATGTGATTACAAGTGTATGGTGGATGAAAAAGTTCATGGGACGTGGAACGTAGAATATATACAGTAGTAGAGTTTTTTTTATTTGTTGAAACGAAAAATGTCAGTAGAGTTCGATAAATATATTTTCATCAAAAATTGATACAATGTAGAAAATAATTTAAATAGCAATTTTTATGTATTACATGGAGGATATAGTTTTGAGAAAATTATACTGTGTACTGATTCGTGAAGTGGTACCAGACTGTGAAAATCCAGAAAATTACCAGACTTGATTTAAATTTTACAAATAATATAGTAAACTTTACAGAAATTATAGGGAATTTTGCTTTTCTCTCAGCAAATGGTGTCAGAAAGTCTAGCAATTTTTTGGATTTTTGCAGTCTATCGCCGCTTTACAAAATAGTACAGTAAATAATTTTAACAAAAATTTTTCTTCGGGAATGTAAACAACTTATTGCTATCGTACTCCTGCATTTATTCTCTTTTATGGTTATTATTTTAATTTCACATGATATTCGTTGATTTATCAGTAGAGCCTCAACACGTCGTTTTCATATTTCAGCGATTCTAACTCGGAGTAAAGAATGGAAATCTGCATTTGGATTGTGGCACTTGGCTTGTTAACTGTGAAGCTTATTAAATTCAACAAAGCGTGAAGGGAAGATGCGATCTCGCGCCTACCAAGATTTCATCGCTTATGTATGATTTAAGGCATAAGAAATGGTAATTCAATTTAAGCAGTACTTAACTCTTTCAGCGTATGATAAACAATATTAAAAGGAAATGAAGTTTTAATAGCTAATTTTCGTGTGGCAGCCGACCAAACTATGTATTTGCACGTACTCGAGCGTGAATCTCATACTGACTTGCTAAATGTGAGATTACTCCCAACCAATGTTATTAATTTCGTTGCACCTTTCATATTTCTGAATAACTGAAATTCATAAAATTATTTTAAATTACATTCATGCCACAATTGTGTATGAAATTTTATTTCTAAATGTAAAGAAACTCATAGACGCAATCGATTGTTGTTGAAGAATAATTTAGTAGTGCTATTATAATACTTAATAAAGCTCATTTTTTCATACATTAAAAATATTTTCATTAAAATATATCCTTACAAAAAAAATCCACTCGATCCCTCACCCAATCCTCCCAATACTCATCCTCGCATCCCCACCTCCTTTACGCTGCGCCGAGAAAACCACTCGACGAGTGCGCGCGCACGCCGAAAAAGAAAAGCCCACGAGAAAATCAAACTCGGCTCTCCACCGTATATATACCTATTCCAGGCACGTACGCGAATAATCCGATCGCGCGATCGATCTGACGGCTCGCTGCGATTTTCCTCTCTCTCTCTCTCTCTCTCTCTCTCTCTCTCTCTTGGTGCTTTCTACGCTGCACGTCTCGCGCACGGAGGAGCCTCGTTTATCCACGTCAGCGCGCGCGGCTCGCTCTAAAATCGTCCTATCGGCTTTCCATATTTCCTTCGAGCGCGGGGGCTATCCCTTTTCGTCTCTTTTTGCTGGTCGATTGGCTGGTATGCGAAGTAATTAGGGAAAATTTATGCCGATTTTCGGGATTGATAGCAGGTGGGTTGGTTATCGGTGATTCCTTTTTTTGTAAGTTGTGGGTTGGGAGGAGTGCTGATGTGGGAAGGGATGGGCGTGCGTAACAAATTGTGAGGAGGTAATCAGTTATGGGTCAGTTTAATGGTGATTAGGGTTAGTAAATCATAGTTATTGAGTCATTAAATTTTAATAATGTTATAGGAGCAATTGATAATCTTGTATTTATTAGATTTTTCGGTACATGTGTGGACATTTTAATACCTTCGAATAAACTTTTTCAAACTAGAAAGTAATTCAATGTTCAACCAATCTTAATGGAGATGTAGAACCATTATAAATACAGTCTAATAAACTTCATAATTATTGAATTAATTCAAGTATTGCATAAAGCTTTCGTATATATAATCCATTATGAATAATGACTATTACAGCAATTTTTAAAATAACGTGATATTGAAATGATAAAATTTTAATAATTATGTCCATAAACTAAATAAGAGCGCAATTAAAACCAAACGTTACGATAAAAGCATTTCAACAATATATAACAGAAAAAGATAATTTATCTCAAAAACAATAAAGTAAAACAAACCATTTTAGAAACTTCTGAATAGATAAACGTCCGGTGCGCTAAGATAAGTAAAAAAATTCCTTATATTTATGTATTTCCACTCGATAAAATGTTATTCTCTCCTAAAGATAGCGATGCTATTTTATTCAAATCAACAATAAATAACAGCTACTTCAGAGACTTTCTTCAACCGAACACGCGCATTCTAAGTACCCATACCTCGCCAACCCATAAAATTAAATTCAAACAAACCGCGCTCGCACTGCACGCACGCGCAAAAACTATATATATACACACTCTCTCTCTATACGTATACCTACATCTCGTCCGTTACGCCGTCAAATTGCCCTGATTGCTGCCGGCAATTGAGCGAATAATTCCGATTCTAAATTCGCCTATCGCGATGCGCGCTCGCGCGCATGCGTATACGCATGCGCGTTTTCCTGGTTCCCACAGGACTTGCGCGGGAACAATGCGCGCCTTAACGCTAAAGAGATTTGTTTCTACGAGTCGCTTCCGGCTCTCGGTAACGGCTCCCGCGCGGATTCTTTCTTGCGCGCGCGTGCGCGCAGGATTTACCTCTACCGGGGCGTTCTCTCTGCGCCCGCGTGAGGCGTGTAAAAGTAAGCGGCGGCGGCGACTGTGATATGTGGGATTTCACCGACTGCTGGTGTGGGGGAGGCTTGAGTGAGTGGTAAGTGGATAACGGCCGGGTGCGAGTGAAGTTTGGGTTGATTATACGGCTCGGAGATGTTGAAGGCTCGTTTGGGATTCGCGAGGATAAGACAGGGAGGTCGGGTTGATTATTCTTTTGGAGGGAAGGCGGGAATGCAAATATAGGGAATGTGGTCTGATTGCAAAATTTAAACAAAGTGGGATTCGATCAATTTTGTAAAGGTGTATTTAACTTAAATAGACAATATTTTGTTCTGCTGTTGATAAAATGGTAATGGTGAAAGAAAATCATACGATGTTTTAAATAACAACTCTGCAAATGAAACGATCCGTAAAATTGCTGTTATTATTATTTTTTCTTCTTACTTGTATATGCTGTGATAATTATACTTGCTTGTTCTATTTGTATTATCTTTTAATATGATTTAATTATAATATTTTTACGTGGCACATTTTTTAACTTTAATGTGTTTTATTTTGTGATAGTATAGTTTTTGCAAGTTTATATAATAGATTAAATTTGTTTGATTGTGTTAAATGGAAACCGCTTCAAAGATGAGTATAATGAAGTTAAGAAATATCGTGTATAAAAAGGCTCTTAAATCTTGATTGTTTTATAGAAAAAAATGTATGTCAGGTTGATGCTTTAAAAAGGATTATATCGATAAAGAAATATAGTTCAGGAAGGGAAGAAGACACGTTGTTTTTCATTTCAGTGGATTTTTCTCGTCAGTGAAACTTGTATCATGATGAATCACACGGTTTAATTCACACGAGGAGTGAATGCGGCGCGGTGCATGTTAAGAGGATCAAGAGTCTCATCAGCGTGTAAGGAAAGTTGTTGATAAAACGGTAAATTGTCACTTTCTTTTAAAACAGAGAGGATGAAAATACTTTCAAAATTTATTATTTACTTATGAATTGATACACGCGCTGTTTATTGCAATAATAAAATACAAACTAAAGATTTTATTCAAGTAAGTCGTTTAAAAAGGATTGAATTCACTTTTGATGTTTTGAACCGTAGAAAATTAAAAATCATAAAGTATATTTCTGTAATGCGGTGTAATCATCGTCACAGTTATACATGAAATTACTTTTTTTTTCTTATAACGAATTCTTAACAAATTAGATTAAATAAACTGTACCAAACAGTTTTTGACTGATTAATAAGTACTTTTTATATATTATTCAATTACCGTCGTAAACTTGTAACTCGAGAAATTTTTCCACTCTCCTTAGACATGTAAAAAAACCTACTGTGTCACTCACTTCCTACTACCCCCATTTACCAAACATACAATTAATACCGCAAACTACAAGCTATAACCATCCATTAAACCTCCTCAACGAAACCATCTCAACCGTGCCCTAACAGTACCTCCCTCGACTCGAAATTCAAACGCGCTGCAGTCCCATAGAAAACCAAATTCGCGCGCCGAGAACTACATCCCGACACAACACACACTTGCGGGCCGTTAGCTCGCGCGAGCGCAGCAGGGATATATAATATCCCCGTTCCGCGGCGAGCACGTCGCTCTCTACGCTCGCTCGCGCTTATCTGATGCGCGTGTATCTGCGCGCACGAGCTGCTTCCGGTCCGTGTGTGTATACGCGAGCGAGTGAGCGTCTCTTACTCGCGATTATCGCTCTTTTCCTCTCTCTCTCTGGGTTGGTTGCGCTCTCGGCTCGCGGAAAAATACGTGTCTCCGCGTCGTCTTTGATTTCCGTCGGCTGAGTTGCGTTGTAGGCTGAGGGCGAGGAATGATGTCGGCTGGGAAAATTGTGTGTGCGATGGAAGATGTATGGATTTTGTTGTTTTAGTTCTTTTGATGGGATTGTTATTTTATAAGATAAAGGATGTTGTTCTAATAAGTGATCGTGGTATATTAAATGCTTAAAATCTGCAGAAACAATGTATAATTTCAATAGCAAACATGAAGGTACTTAAATAATCAGCTTCGCTTATAAAAATTTTATAAATAACATTATAGAGCAAAATTGAAAAATTTACCACCACATTAACGAAATAAATTCCACACACAAGAGCGCAAATAAAAACGAAAACATAAAAGGTGAACAATAAAAGTATTATCCCATGAATTTCTACGTTATACATGTTAAATGGATGCTTTCGACTCGATGTTCTTGAGAAAAACATTTTGAAAGCGTTTTGTAAACTGTTTATACTTGTATCGCAAAGATTGAAATCAAATTTTTAAGTACACCTGGTAAATAATTTTGTTTACGAAATTTCGCTCGCCATCTATGAACCAATGCAGCTAACTACTTCTTTTTGCAACAGTAAGCGGAACATGAAAATAAAAATTTTTTGCATTTTATATTACAATTATTAACAACAGAATCGTCCCTATAATACCTCACAATATTTCGAACAAATATGAAGTATAATACAGAGCATAACAGAAGATCCATGCCCGTTATGTAAATAGTGTCGTTTTGAATCTGGTCAGTACAACGCTTGCTAAGTACTTGCCAAGTCATAGTATTCAAAACGAGTGATCGTGACCTACTACCTTCCCGGCGATATTTTGGCTGAAGCTGAGGCTGCGGTGAATCAGACGCTTCCAGAAAAATCTAAAGTTATCTACCGTAAATGTTATAATAATTTTCATGAATGGATGAATACGTTTTCATTTATATTTACTGGAAAAGGTGATGATGAAGTTTACGACAAATCGGAAAGAAAATTACCAGGATAGTTATGCCAACGAAGTAGATATTTTCCGATTCGACTGCTAAAAAAGAACAAACAAGAAGTCAGTGGTTATTTAAAATTTTTAGATTAGCCTTTTTCGTTATTATTAAAAGATGAATTTTACAACTAATTTTATCTTTCAAGACGTTACAAAGCATTTTTGTTTACGTGATTATGCAAATAAAATATTGATCGTAGCATATAACCCACAACTATAGGGTACCAATTAATATCTTTGACAACTTTAGAATCACAATGAAATCACCTATTACATCCAAAAACCATATTATCTTAAGAAAATTAAGAGAAAATTTTATTTACTTTACACACTTCAAACGATTCCAACCTCTAACACACCAAAAACCTCGACTTTGTCACCATCCAACTCATCAACCACACGCACATACACAGGGATCAAAGAACCGCCCATTCAAAACATCATACACACTGTTTTTTCGCCTTGTCGCTCCACTCGCGGCGCGCAGTCTTGATGTCGGAAAAAAAACGTCCGCACTGAAGGGAAAAGCTATCGGGCGGCGGGTATCACAAAAGGAGCCGTGCGCACTCGAGAAGAAGAAGTGCAGAGCGATCGGACTCGTGCATCGCGCGTAGACGGAAACGGCGGCTCACGGGGCTGGAAAATCTACGTGTTTACTCAGACGCTGCTTTTTTCGATAGATGTATAAAGAGAGGAGGGCGCTTTGTGCGTACGCGTGAGACGGTGTTGTTATTATATGATGTGTGATGGTTTGTAAATTAGGTATGGAGAGGAGGCGCGTGTCATTGGGATTGAAAGTGTCGAGATGGAAATTATGTAGATAAATATACAGGAGTTTTTACTGATTCAATAAACGAAGAAGCTTTCGATAGGATATTATCGGAGGGCAAAAAGTTATCTTGCATATAATATGTTCTAAGTAGAACGAGTCGGGTAAGGTAAGGCATTAATATTGATACACACAACATTTTTCCATCATCGCTCGGGCCTCTATCTATCTTCACTTTTTTTGTGCAACGTTTTACAACTTTAGAAAGTTATAAGTAAAACGTTATATGTATACTTTATCTTTACGAGTTCGTTATATATGGAAGCGAAATGTTTCCATAAAACATTTGCCTCCGATTTAAAAAAAAGTTCGAATGGATTATATAGAAGAATTGCATAAAAATAAGAAAACTTCAGTTTTACGATATTCATTGGTACACTTTTGAACTGAAAATAGAGTATACATTTTTCCACTTTTACCCTCTTGTAGCCTCTTCACTCTCCGCACTCCGAGAACCGCAATGTCCCCCTCGCGCGCAACTTTTTAATCGCCTTATCGACTCTCTCTCTCTCTCTCGCTATTGCAAACTTCGTCGACGGTCGTCCCTTGTTCCCCAACTTTTTCTCTCCCTCTCTCCCTCGGTCCCAGAGCTGCAGCGCGCCGGAACCAGTTTCGTGTCCCTCCAGACTCACCTCCTCTCTTTCTCTCTGCGCGCGTACGAGGCGCGACTTCCGATGGTCGTCGTCGTCGCCAGAGAGAGAGAGAGAAAGAGCATATAGCCTTATCCGCGCGCGTGCCGGCGCACGCACTAATTAATGTTAAAGATGACTAATTGATCTGTTATTCGAGCTGCGTCGCGCTCTCGCGCGCGCTTCTCTTTTTTTCTCGCCCGTATAGCCGTGTGTGCTGTGCGCGCGCGCGCGTTGCCGCGGGCGAGTTTTTAGGTCAATGCTGGGGCCCCGCGCGACTGATGGATATACGGCAATTAATCAGTGAGACGTGTATCGGTGCTGGTGTGCGCCACGGGAGAAGCGAGAGAGAGAGAGAGGAAAATTCGGTCGTTCCCATGAGCTCGCCTTGGCAGAAATTCGACGCCGATATGAGCGCGTGTGTGCCTGCGTGCGTGCATGTGCAAGAGGTTGGTATGTGGAGCGGTAACCGAGGAGAGGTTTTGTCGTGATGTGAGAATTCTAAGCTGCGCGCGCTGGCGTGTGTGTGTGTGATTGGCAAAGGAAGGCGGAGAGAATGAAAAAGGTTGCTGTGTGCGAGTTTGATATAATTATTGTTTCTTTCGACACTTGTCGTTATACACTTTGAACAATCAAAACACGTGTAATTTAATAATGCCTGTAAATGTGAATTGTTTTATTGATTTGTTTTTCAACTGAATCTTGCATGTCTATAAATGGTGGGTGAATAAATCTTTAATTCAACTTTGACAGTAAGTTTTCCTAAAATTCTTCTTCCAACTTATCATTTGAAATTCAATATTTTAATTTCAAATTCAGGCTCGGAACTATATTTATGGACCCAAGTTATCCGCAGATTAGACACATTAGATAAAATTTCCTTTGTGACAGGTAACACACACACACACACACAAAGCAATAAGAACCACTTTCAAATCATTTGTAATTCATTTTACAGCCTACCACTGTTTCACTATGTTATATTGCGATCGCAAATGACTTGCAAACGACTCGCGAGCAACTTTCCAGTGACACGCGCATTATTATTATTAATAAATCAAACTTTCATGAATAATCAAGAAACTAATGAATACCTAGTAGCACTCGCCGCTGTACGACTCTAGCGCTATATATATCCAGCGAACTACCGCAATAAAGGACATCATCCCTCCGTTCACCGCTAACCAAACTTTTCGAAATATATTCAAAGGCAGGCGCACTTAAAGACACAGAGGCCTTCGAAAAAAACGAAAAAAAAGTATAAGCGAACCGAGAAAACGGCGAGTCAAGGAAGATGAAGAAGAGGCTGACGCACGTGCGCGTGGGCAAAGAAAGAAACAAAGGGCGAAATTGAAAGAGTGAGAGAGAGTAGCGTTTAGGGGCTGACGCGTCGACGCGTGAATCGAAAAGGTCGTTACGCTCGGCTCCATTAATTCAGCCGGGTAATTTACGTATTTGTTCTGCGCTTCGTAAATCTCTCCCTCTCTCTCTCTCTCTGCCTCGGCGCGCGAGGCGCCGGCTCTCTCTCTCTCTCTCTCCTCACCGGCGGGCAAAACCAATATGGTTAGGAATGCACGCGAGGAACCTATACACACACACACATACACGAGCGCTCTCGCGAGAGCGCCATATATTAATAGTTTATTTACCGGGGGAGACCCATACGTCACTCGCGCCTCTCGCTTCCTCCCCCCACGCGAGAGCCCATATACGAGGCTAGGCTGCATTATGCGAGGGAGTCTCTGTGTGTGTGTTATATGCAAAATGGATGGGTCCGCTGAAATCTATTGGCTTTTGAAAGCCAATTTTGCATTCAATTTTCGTGGTGCGGAGTTTTATGGGCATTGACGTGGCCAGAGAGAGAGAGAGAGAGGGTGTGTATAGGGAGAGAGAGGGAGAGTGACCTCTGCGAAAGGAGATTGAACTTTTGCGGGTGGAGCTTGGGTGTTTATGGCTGAATGGATAGGGTATGGGATTGAATTTTTGAGAGGTTTGGCGGAACGTTGAGATTGAATTTTTTTTCGAAAATTTGTTATACGGAATGAATTGAGAAATATTAATACGTCCAGACGCAGTTTGAAATGCTTTCGACTGCTTTTATAAAAACTGAAAATTTTCAATATTGTATATTATTGTCAGTATTTTTTATATTATCCTAGAAAAATTATTAATCTGTTCTAAACGTAAAGAAATCAGGATCGTTTCTATTTTTATGAAATTAGTTGGTGAGATGCATTTTTAAATAAAATCGATTGCAATAAGCAAAATTAGCATAAGATCGATGTATATAATAGGATTTAGAAATTCTGCTTCACATCATTTTCTCCGAGTATATATAATACCTCTAAACCAAACAATCGTTTCTCACTCCCAACTCTGCTTCCCAAATTCATCAACCACACTTTACCGACCATAAATAATGCCTCCATATCCTATGCATAATGCTCTCCTCATGCTCATGCCCACAACTGCACACATGTACACCCCCACGACACACCTCGAAACAACAAATCCAAATATATACAGAGAGAGAGAGAGAGAGAGAGAGAGAGAGAGAGAGAGAGAGAGAGAGAGAGAGCCTGCGAGGCGAAGAAACAAGAAGACGGCGAGACCGGACAAAATGTAATATTCTATCTCGCGAAATCCGTGGCCTGCGGCTCTCCTCCTCTCTTCCCTTCTCGTTCTCTCTCTCTCCCTCTCTCTCTCTCTCTCCTAGAGCTCTCGAGTTGTCAACGGGTAATATTGATGGCAGGATGTTGCAGAGAGGCGCCCGCAGTAAACGTCCGAGTCGAGCGGCCAATGAGCGCCAATCAGAATCGAGCGAGCTTTTTTTCCCCGGTGAAATATTATATGAGAGAGAAAGAGAGAGGGAAGGGTGGGAGGGAGCGAGGCGCAAGCAAATTACTTTTTGACGAAACCTACCTTTCGGGTGATTTAGCGGTTTGATATTTTTCCTATTGTCTGACCGCAGAGAGAGAGAGAGAGAGAGAGAGAGAGAGAGAGAGAGAGAGAGAGAGAGAGAGAGGAGCGTGAAATTTATTGGGCGAGAAGGTGCTGCGAGAGAGATTGTGTTTGTTATAGTTTCTCCGTGTGGATTTGCTTGCCATTAGATTCTATGTCTGAGTGAAGGATATATGGAGCTAGGAAGTGGAAAGGTCGGAGGTGTATCGCTAAATTTGATTCTCGTTATTTTCTCTGCGGTTATTGGTTTACAGTGTGGGTACAATAAGTAATTACCGAATGATGAACGGTATATACCGCGGTATCGAAAGGTCAAGTTCTGCTTTAGTAATATTGAGCGTTTACTTATTGAATGAATAAACAGGATGAAAGTGTTCAATTTCCATTTGCATTACATCAATAATTTTAACAGTACTTTAGCTATAAAAATTATAAGTATAGGCATCGTAACGGCAAGTACGAATTTTGTTTTACCTTTCCAGAAATTTCTTTCGCCTTTTTTTTCAAAACCCAGCATCGTGTGATTCATAAAACTAGAGCAAAGCCGGCGAAGGAAGCGAAAAAATTAGGATATCCTCTCTTACAAAACACGACTACCTGCGCTCGACACACCGACAATTCCCTCCTCTCTAACGGTAGCAATTCCTTCTTCCTCCTCTGCCGCCAAAAAAAAAACTCAAACCATAACCAAACTGTCTCCTCGCGTGTACGCACGCGCACCTTTAATCACTTCCCAATCCCCTCATTTCTCTCGCTTCCAGCAAAAAAAGGCCGCGTCTTGCGGGACCGCACAGACCGAAATCCGCCGGCGGTTCGGGGAAATTCGTGCGCACGCGCGCGGAAGTCGGGGAAAAGTCGAAAGGTGCCGCCGCCGATCCCGATTACAGTGCTCTCGGCAGAGTCAGTTGCGTGCGCGCGTGTATCTCTCTAATTACTTCCTCTCCGCAAGAGAGAGAGGAGTATGTGTGCGGCGCGCGGGTAAGAGGTACAGCGCGCACAGTGTTACAATGCCCTTGTGCGCGAGATTAGATAGGAGAAGGTGTATAGGACAGCGGCGTGATAAGGAGTGCGAATTCGGAGATTCGCGGGGTGTATCGGTGGGAGGTTGGAGGCCATTATGAGTTTGATATACTTTTGGTCGTTATAGTAACAGAGAAGTAAGTTTTGGAAGTGTTACTATTATCTGTATATTTATTGACACGCATAGCTCAATGTTCTAAATCTGTATTTTGATTAAATTTTGGGATTATATTAAGCTGATAATATGCTTGTCAAAATAAAGTGAATCTTTATGTTAAGATTAGATTTTATATATTCATCAAAATTTTATAAAAAAAAATTCGATTATGTACTTTTACATTTTACCCAAGTAGCCAAACAAACGAATCTGGTATAGGACTTGACAGTAGTTAATGATCTATAAGTATTGTTACCTATTTATTTAAATAATCAATATAACATTAGTTATACCAGAAGTATATTATACTCACGAAATTTGCTGCGTTGAAAAAGAATTGAAATCCGTTGAAAAATTTTTATTCAAATAAATGTATACTATAATTAAATAATTTTTTATCTCTAACTTTTTATTGTCAATTCTGTATTATCTGCATTTTCTGTTGCAGATACTTAAAAATGCAAGTCTTCTCTCATTCGAGTTATACCCATATATAGTATAATATACCGAGAAGAACTTTCTTCGAAACATAACGTATCTTATCTGGAGCATCAAACTATCACCGAAAAACGACCACCTGAAGCCTACCTGCCATCCGACACCCATTATCAAAAACTCCCGTGGCTATCATCGCATGACATTTGCATTCCCGAACAGCTAGACGCAATCGCGCGACTCCATCCCGGTGCACGAGATTCCTCTAATCTGTCCCTCTCTCACTCTCTCTCTCTCTTCCTACAATAAAATACGCATCCGTATACGTCGCCGCTTCATTTCTCGTTTACTCATTTTCCTTGCTTTTTTTTTCTTCCCAAAGCGTCCTTTTTTTCTCATGCCTCCTATATGCTACTACTACACCGGTGCGGTCGTATTTTACTATTTATCACCGAGCGCTCGCGCGCGGTATAGTCCCGTACGGTAAGTGACAGACGCGGGCTACCGCTGCTGTACGGCAGCCGTGAGAGACGATCGGACTCCGAAGAATTCGCCCGGTAATAGTCGATGAGTCGTCCGGTTATTAAATACCGGCGCGAGCGAGCCGCTTCTCATCTCATCTCTCGCCGATTTATCTCGTTTTATTCTCTCTTTCCTTTCGTTTCTTACATGTCCTCGCTTCCCTCGTTTTTTTGTTCTTTATTCTTTATGTAAAGGAAAGAATCGAATACGCGTTGAGATATTAATAAAAAGTGTATACATATACGTACACACAAGCGCGAGGAAGTTGAAACAAGTTGAATTTATACTCGTGACTGATTTATGGGGATAATTAAGAGATAGAAATTTTTCTCTGTGTATATATGCGTGCGTGTGAGAGGTGAATTATTGCACTCTAAAAATCTGGCTGACCCGATTTCCTGTCGGCATTTTATATTGTGGCTGAAATCGATAAAACTTTATGTTAGTCGCTAGTTTAAACGATTCTACATCTACTAGCAGTCGCAGTTTTGGTCTGTCGCGACGCTTTGATTGTTCTCAGGGGATCGACGTTAATGTTTCTGGTAGGCCATTAAGAAGCTTGTAAAACAATATGCAGATGTCTGTTTTTTTTTTTTTGTTTTTTTCGTCCGATTTCGGAAGACAGCATAATTGATTTGGCCATGCGCGTATTTTATTTTCTTGAAAATGTTCTTTTATATATATAAGACATTAAATTAATCACTAAAATTTCTAAAAATGTATATTTATGCTAATATTTAAGACAAGATCGGTATCGATATTATAACGTATATACGTCCCCATTAACAAAAATACAAACATGTACGTAATTTATAAATCCTCAAATTTTATTAATGATTTTATATTTAAGCTAACTTAATTAAAAGATAAAGAAGACGTGTCCTCAATCATTTAGTAATATTGATAATCTCAATTTTAGGATTAACCTGAAAATTGATTTTTAATTGACATAATATTTCATTTTTTGTGATTGGAAACTTGGATAAAATTTTCGCTAACGGTTACTTTGGTAAAAAAATCAGAATTATTTACATATCTCAACAATTTTTCCTTATAAAAAAAAGTTGATCGAATCGCCGGTCACTCTTCAACCATCTTTACGATAATATCCTGTTCAAAAAGTATAAATCCACGTTATTCCATGCACCAGAGACCCTCCGACCAGTTTCCATATACCATCAACCGCTCGGTGCATCGTAAATAACAGCAAAAGATCCCCCAAGATCTCCCGAATCTCATGCAGCCTCCCCCTTCAGCCTCGAAGATGAAATTAGATAAGGTGAAATTCGGCGTGTCGGCGCGCGCGGCCCTCACAAAACGAAAAACCAACACAGAAGCATCCTCGCGCTCGCGCGCGACGATTAAATGCCCGGGGCGGCCGGGTATTTTTTAATGTCACCTCGCAGCGCGCAGATACATTAAAAGGTAGTTTAGAGATGACTGGACGGGACTACTGGCCGCCTATATATGCACCGGAGAAGCGCGTGCCTTCGCCGGTGCCGACGACATTATATTCAGCGCTGACAGATTTTTTTTCTCTCTCTCTCTCCCGAGATGCTAGTCATCATCGAGACAGAATGAGAGAGGCCCGAGGCCGCTGCAGGCTTTGAAGGTTGAGGCTCTCGATGAAAGATGAAAATCGAGGGTAATTCAATGTGCCGCCGGCTCCGCTCGGTATTAAGTATATATGTATATGTACGGCGTTCGGTTCTCGGAGAGCGTAATTTTTCGAGATGTAAGAATGCGCTGGCGAATGGTAATGTCGGTGAGTGAGTTATCATTTCGTTTAATGTTTTCTTGGAAATGAGGCGCTTTTGAGATTCGTGGTTCACATGTATTTACTCTGATAAAAAGATATAAGATAAAGTTGGAACCGTAAACCAATGTTTATATTAGAAGAGTTAACATTAAATTATAATCGTTAGAAATAATGTCTTATTGTTTATTATTAAAATTAAGTCAGAGGTACAACAAAAATATAACAAACTAACTAAACTAGCTTGGTCAATAAAGATTTCTGCAGTTTATATGATGGCGAATTGATTCTCTAAAATGAAATTACCTACTTTGAGCAGACGGTTTTTCTCAAGATGTTGAGAATAAATGTTAAAGTTCATGTCTGAAAAATATCTTTAATATAAAATAACTTGAGTGATCTTTTTAAATTGTTGTTGTAAATTAGCAGAGTTGTAGTTAATCGAAGCCATTTATTGAGATGTTTATAGGCTAAAATTAATTTTTTTTTTCAAGTATTCTCTTACTACGTGATATGACATTTACGTAACTGTCAACCGCTATGCGTGATTTTAATTTCTTATTTTCCTTTTTAACGCAAAGACAATTGATTTACTTATCTAATGAAGTAAATTATTGTTTAGCAACTTTTAAATTCCATAAAGTTATAAAATAAACCTAAACAAATGTATATATAGAAATTGCTAAAAAGATTCTTCACAGCATCAACCTCATTATCCAGATTGTTTCAAAGTACCGAAGCCCAGTGACCAAATCGAATGATGGCAATCCAAACCCTCCCCCAAAACAAGACAAAAGCAACATTGATCGCCCCCCTGAAAAGCCAATACCCAAACAGATCGACACAATCAAAACGGTTAATAGAATCGCGATAAAATCTTCGAAATCAAAGCGTATCGACGCAGCCAGTCAGATAAGAGCCGAAGGAAAGGGGTAAGACGAGCAACAAAAAGAAGAACGACCGACAACGCGAGAGAGAGTGACGTTACTTTCATCTTCTCTCTGCCTCTCTGCGCGAGCGAATCGTCCGAAAATCGTATCCCCGGGGCGTTCTGACCTCTCGTGCGCGTACGCGAGCTCAAAGGCGCCGACGATTTTGTGCCGGCGGGTGAGCGAGTAAGAGAGAGAGAGCGATCTTTCTCTTTCTTTTCGATTGGGTTTCTCCGGAGCCGGATGATCATCCTCGCGAGAGTCATGCTCCCGAAGAAGGAGCGAGCGAGGAAGCGCGCGTTCGGCTACTTCACGTGTGGATGGAACGAGAAAGTAGCCGGGGACGCCCGGTAACAATCGTGGCGGAATTTTATTGTGTGTGCCTGTGTGTACAGGACTTTAGTTCAAGCCTGGTTGGCACGTGCAATTGGGAGCTAATTGATTTAATGAAAGTCAAAAGAGTTGGATTATGCTATTTTTAGTTTGAGGCTTTGTAAAAATTACTATGGCAATGTATCTTTAAAGAATCTGTTTCGTTGATTGATTCTTTTTAGTTAGAATCTGTTTCGTTTCTTTCATAAACGTTTGCTATAACAACTTTGCAATTTAGAAATTACAACTAATATTAAATAATAATAATAATAGTTCTATATTCTTTGCACCTCAATCATTTCTTCTAGTCTTACACGTAAAGATGAATAAGTGCAAGACCACACCTTTTCAAAACTTTTCACCATGTACATCTCACATCTCATCAAGCCCAACAGAATCACAGTACTTACATTTCTATTGAACCCACACACGATCTCATCCAACAGAAGAGACTCAACAATCACCCACACACACGTACCCACTCTCTCTTCAATCCTTCGCAGCAGCAGCAGCTACCTTAAATCTTGTATCTCAATCTATCATCGCGCGGGAGTGAAGACGTTGTCGATTAAGCCCCTCTCTTTCTCTCTCTCCGCGTGTACACCTGAGAAAACAGTTACGTCGCAGCGAGATCTCGAACTATAATCGATAGAACGAGAGCGCGCGTTATAGGCTGCTGCTGCTGCTGCTGCTTCGGGGTGGTCGCGCGTTTATACGTGCTGCGTCGGGAGCTCGGGTATGTATCTATCAGGTGGCCTACTACACTGACTGAAATGGAATTGTTTTGGAACATAGGCTTCTTTATTCGAAAGAGAGTCGGTTGGTAATCAACCACTGAAGAAGTTTTGGTAGCTTCGTTAAGAATAGATGAAGTGCGGTATTGTTGGGATATTACAAGCGGATACTAAATAGAGATATATCAAGTTTAATGAATCGATCTTTATTAAAATATTAGTGTATAATTTTGTATCTTTTACGAATGTTAATGAAATATACATGAATTATTCGACACTAAAACACGAATAATAACGAAAAGCCAATTTAAATAAATATTTAAATCATTATAGACTACTTCTGTTAAAATTTCATTAAAACGGTCCGCACCAACAATATCTTCTCGAGTTATTTTCACTATCGTTGAAAGTCACGCACACGACGACGAAAGACCGTCCCCGGCGTTCACAATCAAAATAACCTATTCGAAGACAGAATTCACCGAGATCTCTTACTTTGCAGCGACGTGAGTTGTGCAAGTCACCCGGTGTCCGCAGTGCGGCGACAAAAGGCGCTAACGAACGACCCGAGCTCCTACGCTACCGCGCGCTGAAAGGATGACAGACTGCCTCGGCTAGCCCATCTCTTTTGTCGTCGACGGTCGTGTCTGTGCTGTATATATAGGCATATGTGGATGATTTTACGGGAGATTGGGTGATAGAAGAATGATGGCTGGTCGATATTTAGTGGATTTATTTTAATTTAATTTATAAAGGAATGTCAAAAGTATAGGAATTACATTGTCGAATGTATTTTTACAATATATGTGTCCAACTAGTGACTATTATGGGTTATAAAGAATAATTTTAATAAGAATTTCAGTGTGATCCATTGAAAGAATGTTCTATGTATGAATATGTACGGTTAAAAGTAAAACGCAGGTTTGAAATCTTTAAAATGTATGAGCTATACTTTTGAATAAGCATGAGAGAGATGATAGCACTGCGCTGTGTATTTATAATCACATTTACTGTTATTCAAGTTCTCGTAGGTGAAGCAACAGTTTATCTGCAAACACTGGAACGCGCAAATTATGTCGAAAATTACGTGAATGTCGAATCGCGATATAATTATTCAAATTCGGTATTGTAGTTTTGACGCTGCTAAAGAGGATTGCGGTTAGATAATGCAAATCGACGAGCTGAATAGTGTTTTTGGTAATGAGCACTTGAATAGTTATTTGCGGCTAGCTTGGTTGTTATTCTAAATAATCGCATCAACTTGATGGATAGTTATTTACTGTTCAATTGTGAAGTTAAAATAATCTGTCTACGAAGTTCCTGAATACTAGCGATAATCTTGCCCAAAAATTAAAATTAAAATAGATTTCATCGAAATAATTGTTTGTGAATATTTTACTTTAAAAGTTATTTCCCACGCGTAACAAGAGATAAAGATTCTGCGATTAACACATCTCTTTCAGTATTGGATATCTATGAGATTCCCGCGATATCGGAAATTCGTGACTAAATTTTTATCTACAGTTGTCTACGACCATAACAGACTGAAAATAGTGCTCATCATATCGATATTATAATACAATCATCACTCCAGTCTCTTGACAATCCCGTTATACTCCACGTTTCCCTCAAAACAGCTTCCACCAATCCGAACACACATACACATCAAAAACTATATCCCCCAAGGACCACATTACATTACCTTCGCATTCGAGCTCAGATGACTGTGCGCAGGCGCGCATTTGGCGCACAACATAATGTGCCGCACCGCGCGCGATGCTGCAGGCCGGATTTTCATGGACTGCATATATATATATCGGTCGAAAAAACAACGAACCGCACGCAACGTGTATAGGCGCATGATTTATGGCGTCACGATGATTCGGCGCGAGCTCGCTAAATGCCGCGATCAGAGGCATGAGGAGCAGCGGCGGCGGCGGCGGCAGCAGCATCATCATCAATCAATGGCCTTCCGGATTATCCCCGCGTGTCGCCCGGAAACTCGAAGTGGAAAAGGATTTTCCTGTATTTTTGTTACGAGCACGAGAGAGGTCAGGAGGATGTTGTTGTTGCTGCTGCTGCCTGACTTGTCATGTGAATTGAATTATGATGCTTGTGACGATAGGACTTTTTCGTGGGGTGTCTTGTATATGTATTTTCGTTGATTATATGGCAGATTGAGGTTTGCGCTCTTAGCTGCTTCGTGACTAAACATAGTGATATTTATATGGCACTTTTTTGTACCTGTAAAATTCAAGGTATCATTAATCAAAGCGATTGTTAATACGCTTGGGTGATCTATGTAGATCGACTGACTATTTATAGAATCGAATTATTCATACGAAAAGACAGAAATAATAACTTACGGAAAAATTGTATAACATATGCATGCAATTACACAATCACACATCCTTTAACATGCAAATCTCGTAATCCAAAAAGAAAAATATCGCTCCATTTACTTAATGGTTCATAGGGACATAAAAAAGGATTGCACTGTAGCATGCGCGCGTTAAGATCAGCAAACACCAGCTGATCGTCTCAACGCAATTGTCATCAATCTATCTTATCAGATCTACTTTGGATCGCACAATAGCACTTATGTGCCAGTATGTCGCTTCGATTACCGATTCGCACCCTTTGGACAAACATGCGGCTGTTTGGCAAAAAGATTATAGTGCGAGAGAAGCAGCGTGTGTTTGTATGCGCAGCCCCAGTGGCTTTGTTCTGCAGGGATGAAGGCGTCAAGAAGTCATCTGTACGGTTCTTATCTTCCTCGGAGTGCCAATTTGTACCTCACTTTGTAGTTTAACCTCTTTCGCAAAGGCAACTTAGCGACATTTAACTCCTGAAAGGCACTACTATAATATATTTGTTCTTGATTAAAATCTGCTAGAGTTCTTTTATGCAAATTTTGAAGTACTCTGCAATAATTTTCGTCATTTCAGGCACCTAAAAATAACTAAAAACTATTTAAAAATAGCTTAGACTAAAGATTTAATAAGAGAGCATATAGCATTATGCCGATCTAAATCCAATCATTAAATTTAATCCGACATGGAAATTCTTTAAGACTCGTTTGATATATACACACACACCAGCCTTTATTGACTCATATTCCATCATAATCCGGCACATCAAACTCCATCTAACAAACCATCCAAAAACGCCAACAGTTATTATCCCGTCATCACATTCCCCCCAAAATCATGGACCCCACTTCCAGACAATGTCTCCTAACAACGCATCCCTGTCTATATACACACACACACACACGTGAGAGGGAAATTTTGCAGGTGTTCGCACGTATATGGAGAGCGAGCCCGACGGTGCGTGAATCTCGATTTCAGGCGGCGATAAGGGCAGAAAATCATGCGTCGAGAGCGCGTATATGCATGCAGGGGTGCAAATAAAAGGCCTGCGCGCGTGTATTGTAGAGAGAGAGAGAGAGAGAGAGGCTTGTGCCCGCGCTGGAGTGGCGTGGGTAACGGGAAAGGACCGAGAGCAAAGTGGGTGGAGGTGGGGGGTAGGGAAATTGTTAGTTTATGAGTATATTGGATTTTGGTAAGTGAACGAGGAAATTAATATAAGCAGTTGTGGTTTTGGAAGTTTTCCTATATAAATGCGATTAGTATCAGTTTGGTTTGATACGATTTTTTGCTACTTATTGTTTTATTATAATGAAATTTCTAGGAATTATTGTAGGATTATTTAACGTAAATATGGGAATCTTTGAAATGTTACATAATACAGTAAGGTCTTATAATTAAATACTTGTAGAACTTTTATCTGTAAATAATTTATTTATTGTTATTTATTGTTTCGGCATTTATCGATAATTATGACAGCGATGTGAAGAAAGATTCTCTTAAAATATTCTAGATGATACATCTATATGATTTGGCAATAATTCGAAAAGCGGATCAAAAATTTGATAAATAATTAATATAAATATTCTTAAATTGTAAAGATGTATTTTTTGAATTAGAAAAATAAAAAGAAATTCGAAAAGTAACTAATAAATGTTTATTGAAAATATGTTAATAAAAATTTCTTAAGTTACCTAATTATTTTGTTAACAAAATTTTAGCTCATGCACAAATTCAATGTTAAAGATATTAAAATCTTCTTACGTAATAAATAATGACAAGTAGAATTAGCAATATAATTTTCAATTGCGTAACATGATGCATGTGCCTGAAACTCGCAACTGAAAGAGTTGTTATATTACAAACTGTTTATTTAATTTATGTTCACTTCATTGTTATAGGACATTGCAAATTTATGCAAGACTCTTTTCGGAAGATAAGAATTTATCTATAATTTATGCATGACGTAAATCTTACTTTCTCCGGTGTCTACTGTATTTAGCCACTCGTAGCTATATCAGCAGTCGTGGCCGAGTGGTTAAGGCGTCTGACTAGAAATCAGATTCCCTCTGGGAGCGTAGGTTCGAGTCCTACCGACTGCGAATTTTTTTTTCATTTTACCATTTATCGATTGCACCTTAACATTTGCTAAAACTTAAAATTATGTCTAATTTGTTGAATTTGATTACTTAATTAACTTTTCGAAATATATATGATGCTAACCCACGTCACCAACTCGATCTCTTTAAAATCTGAACATTTCATTTCTAGTGGACATTTTCAGATCAGATTTTTTGCAATTTTTATTTACCTTAATGATAAGAAAATAAAAGGAAATGTTGAATAAACATACATATTTATTGTAAAAGTTTTGTAAATAAACAAGAAATAAAAGCTACAATTTAAAAAAAATCATTAATAAAAAAGTTTTTTCAAATTTTGAAAATCTTATAACGGATTTATAATCAGCACCCCAAGAACCCTTGTATACTTATACAAAATCTTTTATTGATCTGATCATTAGAAAAATATATTCTCGATCAAAGCTGGTTAATTAACATCAAAATAATAAAATGCAAAAAAACTTCGCAGTCGGTAGGACTCGAACCTACGCTCCCAGAGGGAATCTGATTTCTAGTCAGACGCCTTAACCACTCGGCCACGACTGCTGCATTGCAAAATAATCAATTTATTAAAATTTATTAAAAAAATAAATCGAAGTAAAAATTAATGAATTACGGCATTAAATTATAGTTAATTTTAATTAAAAGTTTGTATTTACCGTCAAATCAATTAATGAAACGTAATAAATAATCGGCAGACCAGGCCGACGAAACGTCGCTTAACATGAAATCCTTCTCTTGATTTCATACCATTGCCTCCATATCCAATCGATCACAATCACCATTCACCCACAACGGGAGTGCAATTTTATTTACATTCATCGTAATAAATAATCATAATACTATTGTCACGGAGGTTTCCGTGGACGTTGAACACAACGTGGAAGGCGAGAAACAACTCAGTCAGCATAAATATAATTAGCTCGCGTTGCACTCGTCGAAGCATCGTGACGTTATTATAGACTATTTTCCGTACGTAACATTATATTTTACAAAATGAATTTTTTTTAAATTGAAAATTGTTCAGATTCGTAAGGATTTCTTAATTTTTTAAATATTGTAATATTATTCGTGCTTTATGTAATTTTTCAAAAATTACAATAAAATTAAAGAAACGAAAAATAAAAAATGTTTACAACTTTTTAAAGTTATTCTTTAAATGCCGCTACTAACAAAATTTTCACAAAGATTATACGCTCGTCTTGAACACTCATTACGTAAATAGGTGGGTATCGAAAAGGCGAACATTCGCTTCTTATTTGCAGGAAAATATCTTAATTTTTTTACTCCGAATTACGTTATTTACTCATGACTTTTTTAACGAATGCATATAATTAGAATGTTCGAATCGTAGACTTCTCGATCAAAGGGTCCTTCGATACGTCGCGTTCAAAGCAAATAGACCCATTAGCCCGTTAGTTCACAACTATACTGAAATAGCATCTTTATGTAATATTCAAACCATAAGCTCACTTCACCGCTACCATGACTGCATGCTTACGTTCAAAATTAATCATAATGTTATTCTCTGTCCTGAATTAAATAGTCTTTTCAATAATCGAATTCTCACCTACTCTCTACACAAACATAGAATTTTGTTAGAGTCGCTTTCCCATTCTAATTTCGATTTTTATTCATCAATCAACCGTATGAAACGTCTGTGGAATCTTCTACCTACCAGTTTAACGTATGTGCGGAATTTTGCAAGATTCAAACCGCCCCAAGATTCTCAACAACAAATTATTAGCAATTAACTACTAATGTAACCGTCTATAATTGTTTTATTTTATTCTGTATAATTGGTCTTCTACCATTGTTTTATTATTATTT